>JAUZND010001954.1:0-34195 GCA_034780555.1 Coelogynopora nodosa
CTGACTTAAAGAGATACAGTAGAAACTTAATAAGGTGCGGGACTTAGGACCCTCAGCGGCGTGTTTAACCGGTTTGAAAGCGCGCTACCGTCACACTTCCCTTATCAATAACTACTGATCAAGATGTTAAAAAAGCGTATTGGACTCTCACGAGTTCAGAAAAGTATTAAAATTTGTTTTAAAAATAAGGCTTTATAATATCATAAAGTGTCATCTTACTTACTTCATTTAGTCATTTTGTCTAATATTAATTAACTAAATTGACATAATTAAAGTTTGTTTCTGCAATCGACTTCAGATCCTACTGCTTCTTATTTTTACTATATATTTGATACTATATATACTATTATGTACTATATACATTGAATAATACACAAAATGGTAACAATAAATATTTTTCAAATTATGGATTGATCACTCAGTTTCGTCATTTAATTAGAAAGTAAAAAAAACCATCGACAGATTAAGTTGAAAGAATAAAAATGAACTGTGATATTTCATATGGTGAATTTTTCCGTGTTGATAAACTACTAAATAAGGGCAGTTAATTTATTATGAGGACAAAAGCATGCCGTTGACAAGACACATCATATTATAATTAATTAAGTTCATAGTTGATAAGGAAAGAGAATTTCGTCAAAAAGGCTTTGTAATTCACACTAAATTTAAACGTTGTATATAAAATCATAACAAATAACTGAAACTAAAATGCTGCTTTAGAATAAAATATTAACGGAATAAAAAGAACCAGAACAACAATGATAAAAGAAACTAATTGTTATCCGCCAAAATCGATAAAGAAAAAACCCCGATCTCACTATATTGGGTGAACTCAACTGTTTGCCCGGATATTTCTGTGTTGCTGGCTAACTTTCCCTCACTCTATATACGACATAATCGGTGACAAGTAACAATCGTGATAAGGCGATAATTGTCGAGCAACTCAGCTCTCTTACTAAACGATAACCGAGGCTAAGCTGCCCTCAAGTATTACATAAGAATTATGCTTTTGAGAAAAGAAATAAATACTTTTTAGTATATAGCTAAAAGGTTGAACAATTATTATCTATTTAATACAACACAATTCGTGTGTGGTAAATACCAGCAATTGTCAGGAAAATGACAGGGGGGTAAAATATACAGAATTCGGCTATAACCGACAAACTAGGTGCACCTGTTATTTGTGATAGATGAATGGATGTTATAATGCCAATAAATAGTATAGTTGACTGATTTCGGTTTTCATCATAAGCGCCTTGTTAAAAATCTAAATTATTAGACCAATTTCATCATGTGTAGTAAATATACAAATAGTTATTAGCATAGATATGAATTCCTTTCTCCATATCTATGTGGCTATTAGTTATAAACGTATAATTTTACAGTGAATAATATAAAAGAGAATTCAATCACTATAAAGCGTTGATTTCCGGTGGTTTTATTTATTATTGCTATGACAACGGTGAATAAGTAAAAACGAAAGTATACAATTAATTGCAGGTATAACTAAACAAACTTAAATATTTACTTTAAAAAGGTTCCAAGAATATATTATAGTTTTAATATAGAAATCATGATATCCATAGTTTTCTCTTGGGTGTGATTTACTGTATTATAAACTATACTCCCTTACAAAACATTAGAACTTTATAATTACTGTAATTATACGCTAATCATTTTATTTGAAGAACCAGAACAGCCAGCGTATATTATTTTACGATGTAGGACACTGTATGCGCCGTCACTCCAATGCATAATGGTCTAATGTACCCTCATTACCGGGACCTGAGTAGCAACCTAAGTGCTGGATAACTTAAAGACATAAGGCAAGTAAATATGTATGAACGGTTTTTAATAAAGAATACATAATTCTGAGTTATGTTGAAATAGCCTACTGCACGACCATTTTAGTGTATAAAATTAAACGTGAAAATGAGTCTATATTGCACCCTTTGGGTAACACAAAAAATATGTGAAGGATAGTTTTACAAAGCTAGATAGTTATAAAAAACAAATTTGAGATCATCTTTACTTTAATTATTAATATATTAGCTCACAAATAACATTCACTATGGGAATAAAATTCAAAACTTTCTTCAGCTTGAAATCAACAAAGAAAGGTTTATTAACTATAATAAATAAAAAATATTTTTTTAATTTCGGCTCAAGGAAGTATGTTGAGTAAACCTTTTAGGCTAGCTCAGTAAATACTTCTAAATAATATGACTCTCGCAACAAAGTAGTTACAAACCCCGAGAGAGTCAAGCATATAAAAATGTATTATCTCATCAATTTATAAATCTAACATCAAAGTCCAAAATAATCAATATTGTGACCAACAATTTTTAGAAAATAATCCATTTCTTGTCTCAAAAACTTTCTATATTATTATTATTATATATTGTATATCAAAGTACATGACAGACCAAAATATTGAGACAAACTATTTATTTTATCATATATAACTATATACAGCTGTCTAATTGAGGCCATCGGTCATTTCGATCCAATTGTGACCATAAAAACTAAATCGAACAATAAATAAAACCTATAACATGATCCAACACTGCAAAGATTAGATTTTTTACAAGATTAGAACAATGCGGAATAATGAGACCTCAATGCAGAATAGCGGAATTTACTAAGAAAACGCGGAAAATGCGTAAATACATATTAATTATCATGATTAAAATCCTCCCTGAAATAAATACTCTAATTTAGTACCAACCAAAACCACGAATCACAGAAATGATGACACGGACGAGAGAATCAGTATTATGTTAACAATAGCCGATAGACTTCGAGAATCGAGTAACACAAATCCGGTATCCAGACCTCGAATCTGCTAGATCCGCCGGCATTCACGACATCTAGGACGTGAACACGAGCGTAAATATTTTGTAACAACTTTAGTGTAGGCTACCCTCAGTGGGATGACTGTGATAAAGCGTTGTCAGAGTGCCACCCTAGCCGAGAAGATCGTAACAGAGAAACCGCTAGTTCAGCTGCAGTCAAACCTTTGCCTCGACGACTCGAACCAATCACTCGTTCAACATATCAAAAGGACATCCAATAACTTGAAAATTGAAGAACGGTTTGTTTGGTGGGCTCCACGTGTCGTATTAAACTATTCCACAGAATATAGTTTTCAATAAGCTTTCAATTTACGGAAATTCGTAACATTTCGGAATTAACACATTAAATGGAGAAGGACTGTGACTTAGACATTGTGAAATAGCCAAAGAACGATAATATTCAAATTCAATGCTTAATACAATTAAAACCAGTACATCAGACATGAGAACGGTGTAGTAGTGGTTTAGGCGGAAGAGTGGAATCATGGACACGCGCGAAGCGAGTAACATTTTCCTACATATTTTTAAGTATTTTTACTTTGAGTACAGGTTATATATTGCAGGTAAAATTTGCCAGTTAATGATGATGAAGTTGATTCAAAGTTTTTTTACAGGCAGTTTTTTCAAAATCTGTTGCAATTTATTTTAGAAATATCTATTTTGTTTAAAAATAAATTTGTATAATATATAAATATTATAAAATTTGCAAAAAAGGTGAAATTCCCAACGCTGCGAACCTAACACCCCCTTCTTTTTTATTACAGATTCTTGCGCTTCAAAAAAATCTTATTTTTAAAGATATTTTTGGTGGAAATCCGCTAAAAAGGGTGGAAGATTCTCATGTGTGGTACATGCATGGTTAAGGTTTCATAGCTAAGGATTACTATTTTAGCCTTTCTGTTATTGTAAATTAATTATTTAATGGTTTTCTTTTGCTTCAATTGAATATAATCATCAACAGTGAAACTTCACACACACAACTATTGATAATTTAAGTGTTTTAATTAATACGATATCAATATATTCGGATATACTTTCTAGAGGAAACATTCCATTACATTCGACAGGAAACAGCTACCACCTAGATCGATACCAGATATCGCTTCATATAGAAAACGAAGCATAACTCACTGAATCATATCACAGTTTAATACAGTTTAAGCTTATAACAGTGTGCTGCAATTATTTAAGGCTCTATACCAAATTTAGGACACATGAGATGGTCGTATCAAATACAGTTTACATGTATCCGTGGAATATAGCCGACACGAGGTGGCTTTTATAGAGTGGCATGAATCCGGATGTTCGTATGTTTATAAGACGTAATGTTAGCAACAGCGACAATGCACTGGACTCAAACCGAACATCGAAAATAATTCAGAATATTTCCCTGAGGAAAAGTATCAGCATTAAATATCTGATTTTACCTATATTCAGGGTTGCCACGCTTTTTAAAGATCAAATTCCCTGACTTTTTAGTACAATAATATTCAGAAAAATTAGATAGATTTAGTAAAAATCTTATAGTGAAATTTTATTAAAGTATTTATTTAGTAATTAAATAATTTAAAAAAAAAAAAAATAATATTAGTAATTAAAGTAATTATTTATGTCAATTGAATGTTAAATAATAAATGCATATTACAGTTCACCCTCTTTTAATTTGATAGACTTATCTAACTCTTTTAATTCAGATATTTTGGTATCTTTTTTGGTATGTAATGCATTCGATTTTTGGAAGTAAACCAAAACTGAAAAAGAAAAGAGATAAAATAAATGTATGAATAAATTAAAATTCACACGAAGTGTGAAAAATGTTTGAGGTTATTTTTTACCTAGAATGCATATAAAGGGGTGTTTAAAATATTTAATATATAAAATTTAAAATTCACTGACTTTTTGCTTTATACCTAAAATTCCCTGACCCGTGGCAACCCTGAATAAAAAAGTTCCAGCTAGTTCAGGTTTTTAAAATGGTAATTTTCAATAAAAATAGGTATATAACTAATGATTTCTCTGGTTTAAAAAGAAATCTATGGTTGATTTTTGCATAGATGATTGTGAACATGATATCTTTAATATTTCAGGTGGTTCGGAGTTTTCTTCATTAATAAAAAATGTACAGCTAGTTTGGGTTTTCTGGCTAGTTTGGGAAATACAAATAACCATTCTGAAGGTACACATGATTACAAACCAGCACTATATGAGAGTATATTAAAATAAACTAAAATAGTAAATGTTCATTTTATATAAATTATAAGATAAATAAATAAACTTGCCTACCAAAACATGCTGAATTAAATATGTTTGAAAGTATAGTAATTGGCATAATATAGTAATACATCTTATTATGTATAGTCAGCAAGATTATCATACACTACACTGTAGTGTAAATAGTAGTAAATATAATAATAATAATAGTAGTAAATAGACTAGTATATTATGCCCACCCCTGTAGTCTACAGGGTCAGGGGTGGGCATACATAAGATACTAGTCTAATTACTAATGCTCAGTTGAATGGAAATATATACTGCAAAATAAATGTGTATTATTAACAATGACATAATGAAATGACCATCTAATAAACAATGCAATTATATGTGTTCAAACTGCAGACCATCAGAAGAATCTATAGATATGTATATATACATATGATTGTTGTAATCTATGACTATATGTCTATGAACAACACTTCTGCTTACTTTTTTGGCAAAGTTTGGGATAATCATTAATGTAGTTGAAATATTATATATTTTACATTAAAAATTTTAAGTGGGTGTCGAACCCCTTCCCCTATGGATACGGGCTGGACAACACTGCCTATAACATATTAACAAAACTCGACAATCTGATAAACTTATGATATACTTAAGTTAAACTCCAGCTGGGTAAATATTAAAAAATGCGCTATATACTTCAATAATACAATTACTCTTTTAATATAGAAAATGTTTTATCGTAAAATGATTGTGCTCTACTAATGTAAGTAATGGTGAGTTGGCTTTTTTCGTTGACTAAAAGATAAATAATTAAATAAATTAAATCAAATATTTTATATACAAGTTTAAACAACAAGTTATATTAAAATATGCTAAGGAAAATCCACAATAAAATAAAGTTTATTACAACTAATACAAAAGATCCGAGCTTTCACTTTTTATAAAGAAGGCATACTCATGGTTTGAAAATTACAAAAAGTATTTTAAAGTGTTTCACACCATGATTATGCCTTCTTGATAAAATTTGAAAGCTCGGATCTTTTGTATTAATTACAATAAACTTTAAATTATATTGAGATTTTTCTTTTGCATTCCTCACAAGTGAGGAATATAATTTTTGTCTTTATTTATCATATAATTTTTATTTATGACTATTGTGAAATTCAATTAATATAAATATCCAGTTATGAATTATAAAATAAATGTTAATATAAAAAGTATAATAATAAAAATTTTAATAAATATTTTGTAAATGGTTTTAGGAGTTAAATTTGAAGCTATATATATGATGAACTCTTAAAGTCACAACCATAATAATAATATATGTTTCCAAAATAAAATAATAATATTATAAAATATTATGAACTTATGTACGCAGAAGTATCGTACGAAATTTTTTAATGATTAATAATTTGATTTGTATATATTTAACTTAGCAATTAATAAATTTATATATTTTGTTTTTGTGAAGGATATACATTGTATTAATTAGGAAAGCTTTTATTGTGTTAATCAGTTTATTTGATTATTTGAGAGATATATTTTGCGAAGCAATCGTTATAGTATTTCAGTTAGTTAAACTCAAAATATTTAAAAAATGGTAATTTTTTATAAACATTATTATCTGAAATTAAGATTTTTCCATAGTAATAATTTATATGTGGTACATTTTTATTTAAATCGATTGAGCAAGTACATTTTGATCTACTTATATATATTTTAAAATTTATATTTGCGATATACAATTATTTTGTGGTAAGGATAGCAAAAATATTTATCTCTCAAAAATACTTTATTATAATTTTTGGACAATTTAGTATTATATTGTAGCTATCTAGCTACTTCACAAAAAAGAATCAAACAATTACTTAACGAAAACGATGAAAACCTTTCCTATGTTTAGTTAATAAATAAACGTAAAAAATATATGCCTCCTATATGACTGCAGCAACGACATGGCCGAGATCCGCTCAATTCTCGACTCCAGTCTGGCCGATTGGCCAAGACCCCCTGTTTTATAGGCCTACTCCAGTTTTCTGGACGGTGAGAACAAACCACTAGCCGAAGACCTCGATAACCTAGACGTCTCTACCAGACGCTCAGCCACACGCTCACCGCGACGGAAAGGAAGATCCACTTGCGCATGGGAAGTCCGGCATGACAACCTTACGCCGTCTAACTTCGTTGTTAAAACTATCAGTCACTATAATGGGTATAATAAGCCGATTGCATTGTCCACCAAAAAGCAGTTTTTTTAATTCGGTTCTATTATATTTTACTCACTCGCTGATAGCTGTCTCTCGATTTTTGTATTTTGTACTTATTTTTTCAATCTTTTACTCTTAATACTATCTGGTTAATTAAGATCCCATTATTATTGTTCCAATAGTCAGTAACAATAATTTATATACTATAACCAATTCACAGCTAAATAATCATTTGATTTATCATGTCATGTTCTGTTTTGCAATGTCTCACTGTATTTAAATAGTAATTAATTTAATTTCTAGAAAATTTACTATTTTGATCATCAGACAGTTTAAATTTTTTAATTAACTATAATGATAGTTGGAGTCAAACTTATTATACAATGTACATTATGATTGATTACCATAAAAAGCTACCACATTTGCAAATAAAATGACAATTAATGAGCATTTACATTCAGAAGGAAGAATGCTAAATACAGACCACAGTACCTTGCATTTGAAGTCAACTAAGCAATATAACAAAGACCAGAACACATTTTCAATGGATTCATCATAAAGAATACGTCATAGGCCTATTTTCCCTTACGCGTTAAGTTGTCAGTTATAATGGTTGACAATGTTTTTCTGTCATATTTCCAATCATAACATTGATTCGAACAATGAGCAAACGTCAAATACAATTACTGCAACCGGTGTAGAGGTAAAGCGGTAATGTTTGCAGGATATGCTCATATTTCTTTATAAATTATTTATGGGGTGTCCACATTTTCATTTGTAAGCGCACAGACATGTGTGCCAGAAAAGTGTGCAAAACTTTGCACTTTTTTTAAAAGATCTAAATATTAGGAATTATTAATTCATTTTTCAAAGGAGGGGAGCGGAATTTGATTTATATATAGTAGGCCTCTAAATTATTATACTTAATCCGGAGAGAATATGACCATTTCAAATGCATAATTTATTCACAGTTATATACTTTACTTTCACTAATATACCATTATTATTTGTGAAACCAGATGAAGCTGGATTGTAAAGTAGCATGTACAATATAAATATTATTATGGTTTTCAAAACACAATTGTTTATTCAGCATTTTAATTTATTTTATTTTATTATATAATATAATATAGATCTTGACAGAAGTTTTATATGTATCACAAATATATTATCAATGTTGGCGCCCATGAATCTGAAGAATTCACTATGCTGTTATATAAGTCAATATCTTAGCAATTTGTTACACAAAATTCTAACACTAAATTCACTAAAATCCAACAAAAACCACAATTAAATAAAAATTCAAAGATTTTAATTAATTGCTTAACATTAGTATTTTCAATAAAATTCGCTTAGCGTATACGCAATTAATTCAGTGACCTTACAAAATAAAAGCCTAATATTACTGATATTATAGGGGCACTTGGACCTCTTTCTATGTATTATTTGTGTACACAGTTTATAGCTGTGTAATAAATCTTCTCTATATAAATGATACAATAAAAGTTTAGATCGCCTCAGTATAGCTAAAAAATTCTTAAGCTAATTAAACATGAATACATATCCGTTTGTACGCACAATTTTGTATTTGATAAAATCGCTTACTTGGTTATAATTATTGCTAAAAGATTGCAAGTGTGTGTTTTATATAAAAAAAGAAAGTTTAATGATTATAGCTTGCTCACTGGTTACTATAGACAACAAAACGGAAGTGGATTTCAGGATAAGATACTTTTAACAATAAATTGTATGCTTGAGAAACTTTAAAAAAAATTCCCGATAAGAAATATTTTATAATTACTCAATAATTCAATAAATAAATATTAATTAATTTTGATGACTTCGGGCAAATTTTTTGAAGCAATTATTTAAAATTAATATCCAAAAAAATATATATACAATATATAACACACTTGTATATATAATTCATGAATTCATGTGCTGCATGCGTATGACAACATCAGAGCATATGAAAAGTCTATGATTTAGCACATGATGTGTTTAAAATAACGAGAATTCCGATTAACATAAATTCATTAATTAAAAACGTTGGCGGCTATGTTTTAGTAATCAATGCATATGCAAGAGTCTTTAAATGACTAATGTTTTTTTTAAATACACACAATGTCGTATATGTTAATATAAACTATACCTGTATGAATACATTTTGTATCAACATTTTAAGAATCAACATTATAAACAACTAACATAAAAACTCCGTCCATGACGTCAGAAGTGTATTTATATATATATATATATATTTACATCAACCCATGACCAAACATTAGACAAAAATAGAAACCACTGAAAACCCCCGCAGCATACTAGCGTTTGCTAAACGTTTGTTTTAAATTTTTTATAATGTTAGTATAACATTAAAAAAAAAGAGTTATATTTATGCGTTATATAAACGTCATATAAACGCTATAACGCATAAATACCGTTTAAATAACGTTTAAAAATATCTCAAAACAAGCATATAAGAAAATGTTTGTCTAACGTTTAACAAACGTAAAATGCTGGGGGAAAGGTCTCATTACATTTAAAATAAAAGGTAAAACAAAATATGTAACCACATTTTAAATATCAACGAAGATAACTTTTACAGAACTCAGTCGATGACGTGAGATCTAAATCTTATAAAATATCATTATAGTGATCGAGAATTTAAAATGCTGCTTCAGATATACGCGTGCTGTACTGTAATTCTGTGATGTTTTATTGAAATTAATTAATTATCGAAACCAAATTGTTGACTTTTAACAAAATTATTTTGAAGAAAAGATTGAAGAAAAGGGAGGGAGGGTAAATCAGAACGTGTGATAGACCGGATCTCTCTCCCGCCTTGTTGATGAGGTCCTTTCTTCGGTTGCCGATAATTCCACTGAGGTCCTGAACTCCGAGTGAGCGAAGGTTCTAGTTGGTGATAAATTTGGGAAGGTGGACGCCGAGTGAGTATCTTAGCAGAGCTCGATGAGTCGCGTCGAGACGCAACCCCCTCGCCTACGGTAGTGGCAAAGCCTCTAAACTATATTCCAGTACTTGATGGACTGCTGCTTTGAAAAGTTTAAGTTTGGATTTCTGTTTATTTGCTGCTCAAGCTAGAGACCTTCGGTGTTGGAGTATGTCATTGGCGGAGCATTATTTTGCCCCAAGGTACGTCAAATCGTCCACTGGTTCAATTTTGTCACCATTTGGCAAACTCAAGAGGTTTTTGGGCAGGCCTACATAAAGTTTTTTTGGGACGCTGATAATTAGACCCTCTTCGTTTGCTGACTTCGCAAGACACTATATTTATGATTGTGCTGAGTTGTGATCTCGGCTGAAGATGGCAAGTTCGTCTGCAAAAGATAGAAATAAAATAAATAAGATAGTTACAAAGAAGCATATAACAACAATATCCCACCAAAACATCAGCACCGTATTACCACAGGAGGAGCTCACCTCAAATACAACAACACGTAGACAAGAAAGGAAATATCAAGTCTGCACTAACTAAGAGTCAACCACTGCCCATTTTTCCGAGCGACATTACATAAATAGGGTACGGAAAATACCAACGGTGAATGCCCTTTATGCAACAAACAAGAGGATACTGCTCACTATCTCCTCCATTGTCCAATATATATGATCCCTAGGACGAACGAACTAGGCCCTGACCCTGATCTCCGAGTTCTCCAATCCGATCCTGACGCAGTAGTCCGCTTCCTCAAAAGGACTGTGCGCCACAAACGCTCCGATATGGACTACCGTCCATAGCCGGAAGAAGAAGAAAAAAAATGGCAGGCACACTTCAGGATGACGTGAATTTTGCGCGCATTAATTGGTAAGTGCAATTTCTAGGTTAGCATCGCGCAGAATAGAATGAGGGACAAGGACAGAAAGAAAAGAAGCAATGGTGTCTCATTGTAGCACACCACTTGTTGTTTTAAATTTGTCTGTAGATCCGTGTTTTGTGATGATGCATGCTGAGGTTTCGGAGTATAGAGACATCACCACATCAATTAAAATTTCGAGAACGCCATGTTGTCAAAGGTAGAGGGGATGGATTGTCGGCTCACGCTGTCGAAGTGGGCTTGATGAACTCGGCAGTCGTCGATGACGATGCGCAGTGCAACTTATTGTTCCGTTGTTAATCGATTTATTATGTGTGGAAGTAAGCGCTTTAATAGAACGCGGTTGGAAAATGTTGCAGTTATACATATAAGTGAGATTCAGTGCTTATTAATTGTCAGAGCTGTTGACGAACCTCTTTTGGGATCGGGACAATATTTGACTTAAGCCATACGGGTGGAGTCTTTCTTCTATTTATTGGCGAGTTATTTTGAATGACTTTCAGCAGATCTTGTGCCAGTGCTTTTAGAGCACTAGTGGAAAATGGTCCGGGGGCCACATGTACCGTCTGGTCTAGCCTGTTTGACGTCAGTAATGATTTCGTGGAGTTGGATTGTTTCGCAGTCGAATGCTTTGTTCTGGATATGCGGGGGTCAAAAGAGATTATGCACTTGAGGAGATGTCAATGAAATTTGAGAGTGCGGCATTTAAGGATGATATTGTATATAAATAGAGGGAAGGGATGTTCGTGTTGTGCGTGATTCCAATGGAGGTGGAACTTGAGATCCCGGTTTGGTGCCCACAGATTCCGTGGTTTAAATTAAAAGCGACTTTGATTAATTTATTTACAGCTAGAATTTCATCTGATTAATATTATGCCGGCGCAAAATATGTTTAGGTTAACGCAAAATATTTTAACAAATTGTAGTAATTCGAAAATATACATTTCTTTTAAATATAACAAATAAAGAAGCTAAAATGAATACCTTAGTTAAAGTGAAATAGACTCTTAGGTGTATCTATTACAGAATATTCCATTGTAAATAAGTTTTTATATTATATTATTAAATATCATTTTAAAATCATCACTACTTTTGTAAGACAATAACAAATCTCTATAATTGTTGGTCATTCTTTGACGTCATTGACAGACCACTTCTTTTATAGTAATGAAGTTGATTTTAAAAGTGTTTTTTTTATTTTAATATTACTTTTTAAAATAAGTATTTTCAACTCTGTAAGTTGTGCAGTTCTATTTTTTATAATAGTCGGTCAATTTTGTCGGTTAATGTTACACACACGTGTGATATTGGACATAAAAAAATATAAAAGTCAATTATTCATTATATAGGATATTCGCAGCTCCTCTCGATTAATTAAACTAAGACGAATGATCTATCAAAATGTTTATTGGTGCACCCTCCGCTGCCTGTTTCAATCGATTTTAGTAACATTGTAACCATTAAACTAGTTCAGTGATTGTAACTATTACACTACTGAGGAATTAAATCTATACATGGTGCAATGTAATTCAGGTAAACAAATATTTATTATTTATTAGCTTGAAAACACCCCGTTGATCATTTGTTCATTTCATGTATTGATTATGATGCTAGTAGTAAAGTAGGCTACAATACTTCTAGCGCTTGTAAATAAAACGGATTTCTGCTATTTTTTACCGGTTTCTTTAAATCAAATAAGTTGAGTTGTAAAATAAATTCAAACCTATGAATTCAAATCTACTTCAAAAATAATTTCATAAGTAATTCGTTATTGGTTATTTTAGTATTTGTTGTTCAATGCTCCAAAGAAATGTTAAAAAAGAACCGAGATAATTAAAAAATAGGGCATTATTGTTTTTAAATAGAACTTGCAACAACAAAACATCACTACTGTATATAAACTAATTTTTCCGAATTATGATTTGATTTTATAATTCATCCATTTCAATTCATTACAATAATTCTTAATGTTTCCATTTTTATTATCTAATCGACATGTTGTACATGTTCCAGAGGTATTAATAACATTTATAAATACACATAAAATGTAAACAATTTTGAATAGCTAATAACGAGTAGTGATTTGAGGTCGAATTTAGCTTTGATTTAGTTTCAATATGAACAATAAAATAAATATATGTACATATTTTTTGAGTTTGAGAAATCAGCGAGTCTCTTTGATACATTCAATAAAAACGAAGATTGGAAATAAATATACGGATTTATTAAAAATTACATTTACCTTATTTATTTCAATTATACAATTATATCGAGAAGGTTGGACTTATTTTCTTAATGTCAAATGTATTTTTTCTCAAATTCATAATTGATGTTTAAAAAACGAAGTCGCAAATAATGTGTAAAATTAAGTTTGACGACATATTAAGCTGAGTTCTAGTATAGAAACAGTTTTAAAAATATTTATTTAATGACCTCCAACACAAAAAACAATGAAGAAAGTTTCACGAGTAATTCGAGAGGTAACCGATATCAGTTTACAACATAATTATATTGAAATTAACCTCTCAAAGAGATCAATTTACTATAGCAACCATGGGCTGTTTTTACATCCCTGGGGGAAATTCGATAAACTTACTGAAATGATAAATTAATTAAAAAAATAGTAAAAAAAGCATTTCAAGCATTAATTTCTGTCTTTAAACTTTGCTGAAATGAATATAACATATATAATTAATAATTAATCAAATATGGGGTTTAAATGGACTTCTTAATTAATATAATTGTAAATAATGTTTTACATATTCATGTTATATTCGTATTCAAATTATTTGTATATATAATAAATGAATTTCTTTTAGAAATAAATATATTTATATGATTCTTTGACCACAATAACCTAATCTTACAGAAGTTGTATTACAAACAGGAAAATAGTGAACATATAATACATTTAAATTAAAACAATTTCAATTGTTATCACTAGAGTTACGTTTTACAGTAAATCTTTATTTAATAATATAGTTGATCTTTAGTGAAATATTATAAGTTCAAGTTTTGCATATATATTGTCATTTTCAGTTTGAAATGATATGGTGCAATTAGTTTATTCAACCTACAAAGTAAAAATTGTTTGCTTTTCAGGGCTACAAGGGTTTAAATACTTATATTATTTATATATACCTATATATATTATTATTATACTCATATTAGGTATGAATTTAGTTGCTTTAACAGATTTTTACAGATTTTTTCATTTGGATATTATATAGAATGGAAATTACAAGAAATTATACCTACCGTCTCCAGATTTTACATATGCAATGCAGTGGTCATTATTGGTGGATGTCCTTATAAGACATATAATTGCAAAAATGAAATAATTACAATTAATTATAAGAAAATGATGTGAGCAACATACATACTGTGCATATTTTACTGACTCTACCAGATCGAATGATATTAAATCGAATAAACAAAACTGCTCAATCTAAGCCCTTAACATATATATAGTCTGCATATTATGTTGTTTATCCATAAGACAATATTTTTACAAAACATTTTGTGATGTAAGAATTGTAAGGTTTAAAATAACGATTATTATCTTTTTCTGAGTTATTTAATTAATAAAACTTGAAATTGGTATTTTAAACAAGTCTGCCATTTATATGATAGTTTGTTTTCATACCAGCAAAAACAAATGTAGGAGCACCATTTGATGAAATGTTAGAGGCAGTTGAATTAAAGGACAGAGGTGTGAAAAAGATGCATAGGCAACCTGCTAATTAGAATAGTCAAAAAGGATTTTAAGGAAGATAAACAAAATTAAGTTGTAAATTGCTGCTGAATCTTGTGTTAGAATTGTTATAAATTAATAGAGAAGAGAAATAAAAAAATGTAAGCATCATTAATAAGCACAAAAGGGACCATTTGATGAGATAAAAAACTTGAAAAAAATGATGTTAAGTAATAAGAATGACCAATATTGACAACGATAAATGGTACATGGGAATTGAAACCAATATAAGTGAACTCCGGACAAAGGAAAGTTTTTTAAATTATTTGTTTTAGGTTTATAATCAAGGCAATAATTAGAAAACTATTATTACTATCAAGTCCGTAATGTTTGACTATAAATCTGTGTAAGATAAGTTAAAAGACTTAAATTGTTTAAAACATATCTATATAATTTATGAGCAGGTATTATGCTACAGGTCATTGCGTGTAGAACCGGGGTTACTTTTAACATAAATTTAGGTTAATTTTCATGTTTAATATTCATCAAAATGATTAAATACAAATAAAAATATATGTAAAATGCATATTTTGTGAGTATACTTAATGAATTTTATTTATTTACCAAGATAAAAATTAAGCATTGAAAATGCACGAAATTTCCTTTAATTTCTTTTCCCATATTTATTATGAGAAATAAGTGCTAATTGTTTCGTTAAACACAATTTTAAATGCTCTTAACTTTATTCTGAACCAACACAGTACAAAATATCATTCAATATTGTGGTATGCTTTTAAAATTTCCACAAATGTATTTTTTTGTTTTCAATTTAAATAAAAAATTATTTAGTAAATATTTTTTTAAATTTTGAAAATAGTACTCAACTCTAAAAAGATTATAAATAAATAATTAAAAGTTTTCAGGCCATTATAATTTCTTTTACAATTATTATATAATATCTTTCTTAAAAGATAATTTAACTAAATGATTATTATTTATTCATATTGCTGATCGGTCACAATTTTAGTTAAATAACTAAGGTACTCAGTCACAACTAATAATACAAAAAGCCTGTTGAATGGCAATATATTTGATAAATTCATGCAAGGAATGATGTACCGATAATTGTTTGATTTTATATTGACACGGTTGATCACGCTATACAAATAGGAAAATCCATAAGCAATATCCGCTTCTTCCAATAATTTATTTAATTTAGTTGATAAAGTTAATATATTTTCTAAACAAAACTACACTAACAAAATCAATGTACTCTTATCAATATGGTCATTTACTACATTTTTCTTTTTTTGGATACATAATCACAACAAATAAACATTAACATATGCATAATTTAATTTAAAAAAATCAAATATAAATAGATAGGCCTATATATATAATTTGTGCATTTGTAGGAAGTTTATTTATTATATTATATTAATTATATATAGAAAAAATTTGTTAACTAGTTTAGTTGATTAATGTTGCGAATTGTTATATAGGCTATGATGTGACAGTGTTTAATTTAAGATATATGTATGTATATATATATATATATATATGTAAGTTATATATAATGAACTTAATGAATAACTAACAAATATTTACATACACATATTACATTTTTATAAATCTAATGTGAAATATTGATAATATTTATATGATGCTAAATGTACTTTAATACAAAATTATAAAAGAATTAATTTCTAGTCAATTATTGAAAATCTATATTTAATTAAGTTTATATATTTTTTAAGTAATCTATATTTAATTTTCTTTTTTAACAATCTGTTTAATTTAATTTAATATTTATTATTAATTTAATAATAATAATGATTACTATTTTTTAATTTTTAATTTTGTGGTATTCTGCCACACTTTGCAAATCAAGGAATTAGTGAAGGTGGCATTCCAATCTTCACCCAACGCTCACTCTTGACATTAATCATGTTTAATAAAATCTGATTTATTGTTGCGCGGAGATACGCTCCTTATTGATGCAATGATTCAGCAGCAATGGGTGTTTTCTGCTTTATTACTTAATTGGCACAATAAATGCTTAAAAATACATTTATGTTATTTGATCCTGAATATACACTTTATATTGGTTTGCACTAAATAATTCTCACTAATTACCTATGTGCACTGTTATAGCTTTGTATTTATTTAAACAATATTAAACTCCATAACATACTAACATACTACATTTTATAACAATAATATAATTATTTTGTATTCTATTGATATTTTAAAACTAATTTACAAATAATATTTCGGCTTGTTTAGGATAACGTATTCCGTTGGACAAAATGTTTGTACGAAAATATGCAAATCGGACAAATTATTTATTCGAAAATGTGCAACATGAGTAAAATATTGTTCTCCCAAAAATATGCAATCCGAAAAAATGTGACCCAATATTTAATTAGGCTATTAATGACAATACAATGAAAGAATTTTTATATTATGTATATATATATATATTAATACATTAGGTTGTATATACAATATATATTGATTAAACTTGGTTACTTATGTTATATAACTTTAGTCAATTATAATAATCTAATAACAGTGGGAAATACTTCGGCAGCTTTCCCTCAAATAATATAGTGAACGTAACGTCAAAAAATCGAAATAAGTAATTGTTGTATTGTGTAATATTATATTATTTGTTTATAATATACTACAAAGCCTATGCTATATAAGCTGTTATAGTAATTAAATATATAATGTAGAAATGATATAACTGATGCTATCTAAATAAAAAAGGTAAACAACCTAAATGTTCATAATGTACATCCGTAAATACTATAACACAATTTAAATATTTTAAATATTTTTCTTAATGCTTTTATTATACTTTTAAATAGCTGTTAAAAAAACATTATATTTTCATTGAAATGTAATCATTTTAAATATTATGAAATAATATTAAAATTTTTAAAAATTAAAAAATAATTCCAAATATAATTTGGAAACTTATTTTTCTCCGAAATTCTATTCTGTTGTATAACTCTAATATCTTTTTATTTTGAAGTGTGTTTTAATTATATTATTCCTAAATTATAAATTTCAATGAATACCTATATAAGAAATTTAATTTAATTTAACATACTGTACATTTATGCGGTTCATATTTTTGGGTCAATCAGAAATTTCAAAGTTTTAATTCTATACAATTTTCGTGTTACCAATGTTAAAATCACGACAAGGTTCGTGTCAATCAAAAAGAGCTTGCTATTTTGTCTCTTATAGAAAAAGGTATGGTTTTTTGGACTCATTCTGTTCGAATAAGTTCCTTCATATTGATATTTGAAGTATTTCATGCTCACATTTTGAGGTTTATTTTTGGAGTCTGTGATCAATCAATCACAAAGGTAAAACACGCGACAGCAGCATTCTGGTCTCCAGACATATAGTTTATAATTAATTACAGCGAATATTGTTAATTACATAAGTATTAAAGTTCTACCTATGTATATTTATTTATTTATATATATATATGAAAGTAAAAGGTTCATTGTGCAAACAGAATCATATTTAAATGTATGTATATATTTATCTTCCTCAGCTATGCGAATTGGAAGCTGTATGTCACTGATTTGATACTGTATACATCGTTTTTATCGTGATCGCCGGTGTTCAACTTATGTGGGTAAAATTGACTACATACAATTAGATTGATTTGTGCAATTTGGAGAGACTTAATTGCTTTTTTGGCAAAAATCTGACACAGAATATTATATTATAGGTAAATTAAGAAATCTGTTTAGTTATAGATATATTTGATGCTTCAGCGTAAGGCGATACATATAATAACGTATCTTTTATATTTTATAAATTTACGATATACCAATTTACAAATATAAACTATAATCCGCAGATTACTAGACTTATACATATGTTCGCAGTGGTCAATTTAAGGTAGGGGGGTATATATCCCCCCCCCCCTAGCCCTTATTGAACTGTTAGCAAAGTATATATATTGCGAATTTTTGAGTGAAAAATAATAATGCCTTCGACTGACAGTTGACCTCCCTACTGCAATTTCCAGCACTATATGTGCATGTTAACGTTTATTTAACACATCGAATAATAAATATATTTTTTTTAGATTTAAGGTTCGGTTCACTGATGATATTTGGATGATGAGTTTTGGTAATGAATTACTAAGAAATGTTACAAGTTAACTATGTTTTGAGCTATCCTATAAATATATAATGTGCTTATTACATTTGTTAATCAGTGAACTAAATTTTAACATATATTATAGTGAAATACGATCTGAAGGTGGTAAAGAAAGAAAATCTAATCTTGAATATATAAAATGAAGAACGAATTTAGTGGTCATTTTATTTATGAAAGAAACAGATATAGGGTTGAATAAACAGAGACAATTTTGCCTAGAAAAGCGAAGTTTACATTGCATTTAGTTGTCCATTTAACCACAGCATATACAATAAGCAAATTTTACCCTCAAATATAAGATTTTGTCAGGGATTTTTCCCTTTTGCCTGACTGTCTAACTATCGCATAAAGGCAAGCAAGCTTCAGCTAGCTAGCTACCTATATTTTTGCTAATCTAGGTTGAGTTCCTTCCACATACGGAGAGCTATTAATAGCCATCTGGTAAATTTTATTGGTTCTCCAACGCGTTGCGACACTATCAAAAGACATGAGAGTAGAATTTTCTGTCATTCTCTTCTCATTCAGGCCTTCAGGGCTTCTCTCGTTTGTTCCTCTACCCCCCCTTCTTTTTTCTCTCGTTTTTCTCCATACAGTTCTTGCGCACTTTATACTCAACATCAGCATATTCCGTCTTCTCATTCACTCGTTCACTCACTTTCTTTTTCCCCTCGTCGGGTCCCCCCTGTCTTCTAGCTAGCCAGCGGATTGTTGTTTCCAGTTCCTCTGCTCTTTCCAGGCAGTCGATTCGGGGCAGACGAGACTCTCGAGAACTATATAATCAAAGGAAGGTGTTTCACATCGTCAACTTGCCTTGTTTAGCAGTGCTTTTGCCCGACCAATCCTCTGCCGTCGACATTTCTCCCGTCTCCCTTCCTCCCGCTCTCCATGTTTCCCATTTTTATACTCTCACTCTTGGCGAAAAGCTGGCGTGAGTTATAGTTTCTCGGAGGAATTGTATCCCACTGCTTGGCTCTCACCCTTCTAGTTCAGCTCCTATCCTTCCTCTAGTTTGAGGACGAAAGAAGTCTTGGGGAATTTACATCATCATCAGTTTCCACGGTTGATAGTTTATGGTTTGACGAAAGAAAAAAAGAAGAATTATTAAATGAGTGGAACCTAACTGAAAAAGTTGCCTACAATGGCCCCACGCATATTACGCCTGCAACGATTAACTTGTTACTGTGTCAGTCTTGCGCATTTCTCCAGCTTTCATATGTCACATGGAGATTAAATTAATTCAAAATATAGCCCTGGCGGACTCTTTATTTTGGGCCCACGTAACAATTTCCATAATGGAAACTAGCGATATGTGTCTACATTTTTGAAATAGGTAACATAAGTTAATAGTCCAGTACAAATCTAGAGTTTTTAATTTCGTCATTCTAAAACGTGTGTGAATTAAAACAGGCAGCTTCAACATGACACGTGGGGCCGGTGGAATCATGGACGGGAGCTTCGTCTTCAAGTTAGGAAGACTATTCAAAACTCCTTATGGTGGCGAGGGAGTGGATTTTGTTGATCAGCTCAACTACCAGTTCACAAGCGGACTTATGGTCATTTTTATAGCTATCATCAGTCTGCGGCAGTATGTCGGTAAGTTTTTCTAAGATATAAGCTTTAAACTGGTTTATTATTTATTAAAAGTTTATTATCAAAATTATTTTTACTGCATACTTTAGCGTTGCATATAATTAACTGAATGTATATATGAATTTATTTGAATGATGACAGTCAATTTCAGGATTTTTATAAAATTTAATTTTTGATTTGTTTATATCAATTGTAATCAATTTTTTCGAATACTTTTTTTAGATATACAATTTGTTCCTTAGACTTGTATTATTGAAACGTATTGAATAATGTAATATGACTATATATATATATATATATATATATATATTGAATTATATTATATTGTACTGTATGTTGTATGGTATTATACATCGTAGAATACAACATCATATAAAGTTTAGAATAAATCAATATACTAACAAGTCAAATATATTACTGTAGCCTCTGTGAAACATGATCAAAAGTTTATTATTAACCTACAACAAATAACAATGAAATTCATTACTTCTGTCGAGTGTTTTCAATATTTTAGGTTTACTTAGCTGTCTACCCAATGAATATATGGCGTGTAAAATAAAATCCTTATTAAACAAATTATTTGATAGTTATCGTAAAAGCATGGTGTTTTTTCTAGTATATTGGTAGGTTTCAATTTTCAATTCAAGTTAAAATAAAAAGCAGTTCAACCATATCATTTTGAATCATTCATAATATATTTTATAAAATATAAATATTATTTATAAATTATATACTATCTTCAAATGTATGATAATATATTTAATTATATATTTTTAAATCACAGGAAGTATCAATTAGTTAATTAATTCGGACCTTACATTTAGGGATCTTATAATACTTACGGTAATTACTTGTATAAAACTAATTGCAATCCCAAATTTCTCAGGATTTTCATGAATTGATGAATTCAAAATATTTTAATTTATTGAATTTTATGATCAAAGCGGCAATTCATGCCGTCCGTATACAGCAATATTTAGTGAACAAAACAATATTTACAGAAATCAACATATTTATCATTCAACTGTCTATATTTGAGTTCTTCATGTATTTTCTAGTGTTATGTTAAATTCCCGCTGATTATTATCCATGTTATATACAATAGTATTAGAAGCAGACTGCCTATAGGGGAAAAGAAATTACTCACATTTTCTTTCATCAACTGCAGCAGACAAAATATTGACACCCGATTTAGGCGAAATTTTCAAACACGCAGTAAATGTCGATTATAAGTATTATAATAACATTTTAGAATCATTCGTTTCGTGGGTTGTTGTAACAATTTCATCCTAATTTGGCCATTACTACATGCATTACAACATAAATGTTTTTTATTTTGATTTAAATAAGCCTCTGGCAAGGCTATATCAAATTCCAATGCGGATATTGTCATACATTTGCTTCGATTTTAACGGTTTTAAAAATGTCAACGATTAAAATTTTAAGGTATTATAATATTTTTAATAATTATATTTAGTATAAATCTTCCAACTAATAGATATATTTTATTAAAAAATTACTGAAAATTATTTTTACTGAATCCTATGTTTAAAACTAAAATGAAACGATACTTCCTGTTATAATAGCAGCAGATAGCGTTTATTAAAAAATGTTACTGGCAATATTAGTAAGCCATTCGGTACATTACAAGAGAATTTTATCTAGTCACTAAGAGTTACAAAGATTTAATTGATCCACTAAGGATACATAATATGGCTGTGCGAGGGACATCTTTTCGGAGAATGGTTTTATTCTGAAAATGCTAATCTTTCTGGTCACTTTAACGCGTATCAAATAATAGTGCATAGCGACTTTTTTAGCGATTAAACACATTGTTTGAAGAGAATATGTTTTTTTGTTGAAACAAATCATTAATTATTATTTTATATACAGCCAATGTGTTTGGTTATACTATTGTAATACGGTTTTCTCAGGCCTCATATGGTATCATTTTAAATAAATATTTGACTTCTCTAAACTATATTTATAACATTTTCTTTTGATACAGTTTAATATTTTTGTTCGACACCGCGTCAGATTTAACAGTAACACCTTGACTCTCTTTGAAATAATTATATATTATTTTGACAGAGCATATTACTAAATACTTTCTAAATATCAATGGCCTTATTCATCTATATACTAGTATAACAATGTGGACTAACTCGTAATATTTGTTGTTTTTTAATATTGAAAATTTAAATAAAGTTGACGTAGATTACACAAATCGTATTTTATTGATTTTAGTTGTGTAATGTATAACATATTTGTGTATAGAGTAAAGTATTTAAATTAATTGATTTATTAAACTATAATTTATTGTCAATTACCGTTATTGTATTTCAGTTGTGATTGAAATTTATTGCTTTAATGTTATAATCATAGAAATATAAATTATAAATCATAGAAATATAAACCCCTACTTATATTTCTTTGGCTATTTTGGAATTAATTGCAATCATACTTTTTATTAATTTTTGTTAAAAAAAGGTGATATATTAGCATAAATATAATCAAATTTATGTAAACGGGGCCTACTTCCACATAAGATAATTGATAATATGTATTTATCATAGTTATATTACAGATTATATATTATAATTATTGATAGTGATAATGTTTGTTATTTAGCGTATTTGTTGCATTATAGATGTGAATAAGACAGTTGACCTCTCTAATTTTGAGTATTTAATTAGTTTACATTGGCCCATGTTTAAAAAATTCTCATTTAAACATACATTTCACCTTTTAACAGCGCAATACCATGCAAAAAAGTTTACTTGTATAAGGTATATAAATATATCTAAATATATATAGCAATAAAATTTTTATATATGAGCTACACAAAGATATTAGATATATTTATTATACATTGGGGCAGTATTGTTTTAAATTATTTAGATTATATATTATGAAAAAAAATACAAAAAACTTTTATTAAATATGCAAATAAAAATTATGAACTAGACAATATATATTTTAAAGTGTATATAGGCTATAAGTTTAACTTTAGCTTGGTTTTAAAGTAACCCTGGCTTTAAAGTACCAAGGAGAAAGGGGGTTGGGGGAAGGGGAGGAGGTGGGTAAAAATGACTCGAATTTTGTTTTATTATCTGTTGTGAAAAAAATTACTTCCGATTGAGATGAAATTTCTAAACATGAGCTAATTCTAGACTATAATTATTTTTAAAAACATTTTTTAGAAAAATTGGTTTTTGTTCGTGTCGTCACAAGCTGATCCTATATATTATTTAAAATTTTCGCCATTTTAAAAATAATTTTGACGGAATTCTAAAATCTATTGGGTATATTATCATCAAATTAATTTAAATAATAATTAATATTACATTTTTTTCTCTTCTTTTAGATGTTTTATGTTTCAACTGATTTATGTTTTATTTTACGACATAATCAGATGCTCAAAACAGTATATTTTAGTCTAAATATAAATGAAATTATCGTCCAAACCATTTTATACTTATTTTAAAAATTTGCTTGCTAAAATCTTTTTTGAAACTAAGTATAAAACATATTTTAAAATATGTAAGTCTATTGTAAGTTTTATTTTTAATTATATAAATTTTTCCAATAAATCTATTATTATAATTTACTATTTTATTATATTTTAACTCAACAAAATATGTCAAAAATCTATAAAATTAGTGACTTTGGAAAAATTATGACGACGTCATTGATGTTCAACCACCAAAAAAATGTATTGATTTATTTTTATTTTAAAATTTATATTATTATAATTATTATTATCTACTAGGGTAATTTTTAATTTCTTGATTTTAATATTTCAAACTCACCATCATAATTTATTAGTGCTGTCATAGTATTTATATTGTAATTTCAAATACAAATATACTCATACAAACAACTATCAAACTTTTTTATGTATTTTAATTTATAATAAAAACATTTGACAGATGGTTCTTGTTAGTTCTACTCACGATTAGGATTATTCTATTATGAATCTGGCCACAACTGCGCTAACATTCTTCAAAGGAATATCAATTCATACTTAATCAATTTAATAAAATTTACGATAACAATTAAGCACCTATTTGTAATGGACAATTGTTACAACCTTGATGTAAGTATTGAATAAGTGAAACAATATGAATGAATATATCTAGATTTATTACAGAACAATAAGCTTGCTTACATAAATAAGCTTACTATCTAATCCAGTAAGTGAATAAAATATTTCAACGCGCACAGTTAAGGGTGCATTTATTAATATGATAGTTACAATAATTGTGTTGTTGCCATCTTCTATATGTGTTTTTAAAAACATATATCTAAATTATTGTTTACTATTATATATAATAGATATCGATTGATTCCATATACATTTTATGTTTAAATATTTAATACTTCGTATAACATTTAAGTCTGAAGTAATAAATAATGTATAGATAATTTATTAACTGAATTGTGGCAAAAAACAATTAACAATTTTATTTATTTGTAATACCTGTTAAGACATCTGGGTTTAAGACATATTTATCGAGATTTAAATTATTACGAAACAATAATTCCTGTTTGAGTACATAAAACAATATGTAGATAATGACCTAATAAATAACACGAATTTTTGACAAAATAGATTGATATATAATTATAAATATTCCTACACCATTTTTAAAAAGAGTAACATTACAACAACAAAAAATCCTAAATAATATTTTCTGAAAGTTGTGGTGAATATTTTGAAAATGCCATTATGTATGATCCTGTTAAACAAACGCGCCTTAAAAGCAGTCCCACAGCACTGTCGGGAAAACTGTTTTCACTGTTTTCACTGACTTAAACAACATTACACTGCAATAGAAATAGCACACAACTTAAATTTCGTTGCGCCTATATACTAAAATGTTTGCATTGTTTGGAAATTTTATACAAAATCCATTGATCATATCAGTCGATATTGGGAGCATACAAGGTTGTTGTCGGCTAAATCATTTTGGTGACATATGAACAAGTTATATAATTAGGGTCTATATTATTCTAACAAATAAAAATAAAAATATTTTATATAGAAACACTTATCTCAAACTTCATTGCTATATAAGATTATAACATTCTGAAGTAACTTTCGATGGTAATATGGGATGTTAAGAGTTTTTCATTAAAATTTATATACTGAAATAAATATACGTGGTTGTGATATTTGGACTACTTGGAATTAATATGTGGGATATTTTGATGTTACAAGGATGCAAAATGTAATTTACCTACATATGTGGTAAATAGTAATCTATTTAATTTGTAACCTGAAATAGGCATTGTGCAATTATGTAAATTTTCGATATGTGTGATATTTAGATTGTTACAGGGATGGATGCTAAATGTGATTTACCTAAATGTGGTAAATAGTAATATTGTGGAATTATTATAATAGTTGATATATTAAGTCATATCAAGTGTTGCATTTTAATTCTAGGATACAAATGCGTCTGATTACAGTATTATACATTTATAATTTATATTATAAATTTATAAATACACACAGTGATAGAGTAAAATATAGTATTTCAACCTATATGTTTAGTAGATTTAACTAATTTATTGTGGTGAACCTATAATTCAAAATTATCTAAATAAATACTATTGCCTGCTGAAAAATTAATTCAATTTTTTTTAATATGTTGGCTGTACACATTATATTATAGGTAAACAACTATTTCTTGCATCTAAATATTTTATCAAGACAATAAACAATTAGACAATGAAAACGTCATCAGTCTAGAAATGATTAATAAAAAAATTGTGTACGGAGAAAACACCAGATCTGGAATTTGAATCAATCATTATGAAATCACACAGAAAGACACTTGTTTTCTGTAGGATTTTATAACTATTGCCCTTGAAAAGAGAAGCTAAGGCTGTTTCCACCAGCGTCTTTAAACATTTTAATAACTGGCGTATTTTCATACTTAAGTCAGTTTTTGTTTACAAAAAAATTGTATTGTTAAAAAACAAATACTTTTATGGAATTTTGGAATTGGTCAATTTTGATCAAGAAAGTCGTCCTGGCTTTAACGGAAGTAGAATAACATCTTTTTCTATTAAACTTTGACAATAGGTAGCAAATTAGTGAACTTAGCAGTATATACTGTGCATAGTTAAGAAAATGTCCTCTACAATAGTGCCTTTATTTATTCCTCATGAAAATTCACTTTGGGTTGGAAACAGTATCAGCTTTGTTGTGGAAAAGATATAGCTAACTTTGTTTATGGGTTTATGTTAAGCAGGTCTATTGTATCGTAGATTTAAAATCGATTGCAAGAGCATTGAATCATATATTTAATTGTTTATGTAAAGTATAATGTCTTTATGTTTATGCGATTATGCAATCCATAAACATTGATAATGATGTTCGACTTGTTTGTTATTCAGCCAACCGGCTATTGATATTGATTCAAACCGTTACTTGAATGCCATTTTTGCTATAATTATAAAATTTAGATATTGACATGGATGAGACACATGAGGCCAGTAGAATTCTAAAATCTATATTATAGTATTTAGTTGAATTAATTTATTTGCTGAGCTGGATATAATGCATATATTTTGATTCAGTATCGAATTTGTGTTGGCAATTATATATTTGGCTTGACATACACGTTAGTTTAATTTAATAAAATTAGCTATAACATTATCTGGTTAGTTAATAAATGTGATAGTTGGGACAAATTTGACATTATAACTTATTTGTTATATTTATATTCTGAGATTTCCGCTAGGAATAAATGCTGAAATTTATTAATATGATTTATCAGTAACTTGCAATATTATAATTGATATCTGGTGTTATCAATGAGGTCCTAGAATTGATGCATTGGTTTTTTATAACTCTGTTTACAAAATCGATGGCTGTTAGTATCACGATATGATATAATTGGTTCATCATTGTATATCTTAACATTATATGTGTAAACCATTCTCTGCAAACATTATGTAAACATTATTACAAGATTTCCCCCTGATTTCTTAAAGGAATATGAATATTTGGAATCAATGTACCAAATTTTCTTGTGTTTTCCATACTGCGAAATTGTTTATTTATGTCTTGATCACAATACATTATATATTTGTAAAAAATTACCACCGGTCGTGTATTAAATGTTTATATTTTATAAAATTTAGAAGAACTTTTCTAAGCCGTTCAAATTGGGCAGAGTTAATTTCAACATTCAATTTTATTTTTTAATGATTTTGTAATTTTCTAAATTATTTTTTTATGTTAGAAATAATAAACGGTTTTGAGGTCATATATGACAATATATACCGAAGACCGTAAAGCCTAAGGTTTATATTTTCTATATGTATCGGTAAAAGCATTAATTATTTGCTATAATATATGGTTAGTCAAGAAGAATCGTATAATATTTTTTAAATTTATAAACCTGGGATTTTTAATATTTAAAAATATTTGAAAAATATAATGCAAAATAGATGTTTCAAAACCTAATGTCGTATATTATAGATAATTCCTAATTTTAAACAAGATTAATTTAATTACTGTTCATTCTAATTTGTATGCAATTTAATATTGAATAATAATGTATGTTCAGCACTGCTGACAATGTATTTCCATTTTGTTAGCGCTATACAAATACATAACCATTATTATTATTATTATGTTATATATTTTACACATTCTACAGTTAAAGCATATCCATGATCCAGTTTCTGCTTTTGTGTAATGGATTGCATTTTTTTAAATCTTAACCCGAATGCTCTTTTATCCATTTATTTTTAATTAAACGGATTAAAATTAGCTTCAATGATCATTTATTTCTCCAAATCTATTAAAGCTATCTTTTGACATTATCACTACCTCCCTAATCCCTAATTGATATTTGATATAATTAATTTCGTATAAAGTGGTGGGGAAGTTGATGACGTAGTGGGGGGAAGTTGATGACGTAGTGGTGGGGAAGTTGATGACGTAGTGGTAAGGAAGTTGATGACGTAGTGGTGGGGAAGTTGATGACGTAGTGGTGGGGAAATTGATGACGTAGTGGTGGGGAAGTTGATGACGTAGTGATGGGGAAGTTGATGACGTAGTGGTGGGGAAGTTGATGACGTAGTGGTGGGGAAGTTGATGACGTAGTGCTGTGATGACGTAGTGCATTAAATTTAGATAAAAATACTGTTTTTATATATTTTTAAAATGTTATTTGTATAAAAAAGTATACACTCTTAGGATGTAACTCTATTGATAATTGACATCCTTGCATACTTTTTGCTAAATACCTTTTTGGCTCTTACTGATAACTATTGTAACTTCATTAATGGCGAAAGATAGGCTACAACAGAGTTTTCTACCATTTTATTGTTTCAATATTATAATTAGCACATATTTTTTACAAAATAGACACCAAACAAGCGTCTGATTGGAAAAAGGAGTTAATTTAGAATCACCGCAAAAAGCCATTCCATAATTTACAGAATATAGAATATAATACTATAACTATAAAGAATAGTTACCTGCATGCATCGGTTAGAAGCAGATGTGTCAATTTGACCCAATCTCCGGCTAGCTTCCTAAACCACATGGTGCTGCTAGTAAATTATTTGTCACAATTAGAGACGAATTCACTCATTCGTAAACTTATGTTTTCATTCGTTTTGTTTTTGACTCTATGACATGGCTGACTAACATTTTAATTCGATCCGTTTTTTTCTGGAATACATTTTAATTGCTACTTATTTAGAATTTCATAATAATTTACATAAATTTTCCAGAATTATAAAATAATTGTATAACAGTATAAACATTATTCTGCAATGCAACCTAACATTTTATAAATAGATTAAGTTGTTTAAAACATCTAAAACTACTAAAACCTTTTGAGGTATATATGTATAGATATATATATATATATAATCGATTTATAATAATATAAACCCTCAAATATTATTTATATGAAAATTTATTTATTCTAATAACGTTTGATCTTTTTAAAACCATTTACGAGTTAATATACGTTTTTAGATATAAAAGCACACTGTTAGAAAAGAGTGTTTTTTACGAGGGTCAAAAGGGTTTGTCACACCTGTCCATAGGAAAAACCTCTAACAAACCCTCTCTGTGACAAACCATTTAAGGGTTTCCTAGACCAACCAAACATTTAAATGTTTTTTATAACCAACCATTTGAAGGTTTTCCAAAAACTATTTAAAAAACCACTATCAAAGTTTAAAAAAAAAATTTTCTGTCCTTGATGGAGGGGGTAATTTAATAAATTAAAATGTCACAATATTTTTTTCTCAAAAACGTAATTGCCGTATAGTGTCAAATAGTTTTTAATATTATCTATCGAACAACTCATTCTAATTAAATTGAAAACGAAGTAAAATTACTTATAATATTAGTCTCTTGGCTATCGCTATACCCAACAATCTAATCAATGAACGAATAACATAATGACCTTGCGACGATTAATCTATAAAATTTCAACGTATAATCAACAAGTAAAATCAACAAGTCCCAAATTAAATAACAAATTAATGCATTTTTGCTGTTTTAAAAATGATAATTTATTAGAATATGTAATCATAGCCCAATTATGATTTTACATTAACTTAAAATTAATAATTACATTTAATTTTATAATATGTAATATATGCATATAATTATTATCATATAATAACTTTTGTTTTTAATTGTATATTATTATATGTGTCATTATGTGACATTACTTATGTAGATTAAATAAGGAGTTGGCAAATAGACAAATACATCACGTAGGCCCTACAATGTTTTATGTTTTCGAGATTTTTCTTCTTACAAATATATAATTAATATATTGAAATATTTAATATATAAATACACAAATAACTACAAAAGATTAATTAATTGGCAGGTTATATTTAGAAAGGTTTTGAAGAGTTTTTCTATAGAATCTTTTCGTGAAGAAGTTTTTTATTTCTAAAAACCTTTAATGGTTTTTTAGAAAAACTATTTTAACCAAAGGGTATTTCTTTCTCAACAAACCATTTCAATAATCCTTTTTTCTAACAGAGTAGTACACATGTTCAGCAAGTAAATAATTGTAGGACATGAGAAAAGGAGTATAGAAGACACAGGCAGATGTATAAATTAAAATGGTAAACATAAATATAACTAAATAGAACATATATAATTAGAAAAATCACAACTAACTTTTGACATTAATTCCTAGTTTATCTGCACTTTATACCTATACCAGGTAGTCAAAAAATTCCTCGAATTATAATGGGAAGCATATTATTAGAATATTATACCAAAAAATATAATAATGCATACAACAAATTAGAATTATATAAAACAGATATACTACAATGTAATCACATTAGTAAAGTCTAAATTACAATTTATTAGAAATCTATTAAAAATGGACACCATTGGCCAAAATACACTGATCAATTCTTCTGACACAATCTTGGAATGCTTAAGTAAAATGGTGGGGATCAATATTTTGGATACACCTTGTTATTGTGTTTCTCAACTCATCATCGAAATTTGCAAAACGGTATCCATGAACATCATACACCTTGTCTCTTAAATACGACCAAAGAAATGTATCACATACTGTCAGATCTGGTGAACGTGCAGGCCATTCCACTCTCCCTCTTCGTCCAATCCATTGTCCGCCCAAATGCTGATCTAGCAAATTTCTCACCTCTACTTCATAATGAGCTGTACGAAATATTCTAATAATATAATTCCCATTCTAATTCCAATGACTTTTTGACTACATGCATTTTTGAATACATAAATAAGGTTATAAATAATTTATTTGGAGGATGGTTTTAGAGATGTTTGGAATGACAATATTATAAAAATGAAATACAACCACTACCTGTGAAATTAACTCGACCGCTTTGTGAACATTTAAAAATTATCAAAAGTATTATTTAGTTATTGTATAAGTATTATTTATGTATTATTATACATTTTTAATACGGTTAATTTTACAGAGAGAGATTATTAAAAAATTCTAATTAACATATAACGTGCAGAGAAAAAATTATTAAAAGTAGCTATTAATTATTTTTAGCCATTGAATGATTTCAACGTCATATAAAAAAACACACTCGGCGGTGTAGAAATCCGGTTTGAACCAAAATTTACATAAATTACCCTTTTCAATAACTGGATACATATTGGTATTTCTATAAGAAGTGAAAAAAACTATTACACATTATTTATCAATTTGGTTCAACAAAAAACAGACATGAATGGCTTGACATATAGACTGTTTACGGTAACATTAAGTAGCAGGTTGTGCACCTCTGGCGTGGTTTTGTATAATGCTGTGTGGCTTTAATCACTTTAAAAAGCGTTAATTTTGGCAGGAAATATTACAGAACTGAAGCTGCATGTTACTGAGAGATAGAGAGCTCGAGGGAGATAGCCGGAGATAACGAGAAGGGGAGAGGGATAAATTCATTCATTGATATGTACAGACATAACGATGAAAGGAATACTAAGCACCGATACTGAGGGAAATGTAAGTGCAATATTTCCCTGTTGTATTTTAACAGAGACACTGACATTTGCTAGCCTGAAATAGAAGGAAGAAGAGAGATAGAATTAATTCAATGTGATCGATTTTTTTTGTATTTAGAATCCTTTTCTATTAATGAAGGGCAATTGTTTATAACTATATATATAATATATATATATACACGAACTGTCTAAACTTAAACTTAGGATCTATTTAAATACTTCATATTATTTGGTCATATTATATGTAGCTTAAATGTATTTTAAATTATTTAATTAATGTAATAATATGCAATATTATTCCTTAAATATAATATAGATATAAATAATATAACAATATTGAAAAGTTTTAAAAATTGTTTCGCTATTTAGAAAACAAATATGTATAGTTTGAAACAAATTATTGTTTTCTCATATTTGGATAAATATTAATTTATAAATTTTACTGAAAGTAGTTTACTTTTTTATTAAGTTTTAGTTTTATAATAAAAAAATAAAAAATAGCATTTGATATTAAACAATGTTTGGGATTGTATAAATTGTTCAAAATGTAGCACATCTATGTAATATTAATAAGATGTTCCTTAAATGATAAGGACCTTCAAATTAGTTATATATTCAATGTTTTAATAATTTAATTTTTTACACAAACTTTTTTTAAAAGTAACATATCATAAAGAGATATGCGATATGTATAATAATTTATTACATTTTCGCCTATCCGTCTCATTTGGAACCACCCCCACTTAAATATTTACATACGCGTCTGAATCTAATAATATTTGTGGGCCATATTAAAATAAGTGTTTATGTAAAAAGAGACAGAGTTATTATATTTATAAAAATATATATTTCATAAATTGATTAAAACTGATAATAATTTTTTTATTTGGGATATCGTTTATCCGTAACTAGTATATATGACTTGTCCTAGGAATATTTATACACATTTATACAATTAAAATAGTGTTGATGATTATTGATATTTGTATCCAATAACGAAGATTTGGAGCATTTATTTATATAGAAAATGTATTTTTTAATGAAAATGTTCACAGTTAATAGAATACAATACAATCCAATATCATCAAGATTTCAGATGCTCTGTCAGAGATTAATTGGAACATTGCCTGTTATCAAGGAATCCTGGACAGCTGATAAATAAATAATTTGGTTCCATTAGAAAAATAACTCTACAAAATTTAGATACAGATTTCAGTATAAAGAGAGAGCTATATCATTTCACTTCTGTATATTTAACAGAGTGAATCGTTTTTTAAATTAACTTATGAAATTAATTTCTAAGTAATACTCATACTGATTGTAAATAAAAATCAGTCTTTATAATAGAAAATAGTGCTAACAAAGAGGATTTCTATACAATAAAAATCAGTACGATAAGTGAATAAATAAATAAAAAATATCGAAGGAATAAAGATGTTCCATTGTAATAAAATTATACAATAAAAAAATGATATACTTAGAACATAAATGATTAATTTTGATGAAATCCACAATTAGAGTTATGTCAAATAAATAGTCGACAGAATTTATCAAACTGCTTATTCAATGATCTCATCATTAAGAATCTCTGTGGTAGTGTTTAACAAATAGATCTCAACGAATTTTAATATAGTAAAAAAATATTTTACCTGAATTAACCAGGTTGTCAGTATTCTTCGTTACAATGAAGTTTTATTTAAACGATATAACTCAAAGTAACTACATTTGAGTCCGAATGAATAGGTGTACAAAATGTCGCTATTATGCGGACTCTAATACATATATAAGTGTACCATGCATAGTCTTTACTCAGACCCATTGAAACACATAAATAGTCATTTGCAATAAGAAAAACTCACAAAAATAATGTATATGATATGATTAAGAATAAAACAGTAAAATGTATAGATTACTATTATGCACTACTAGAAGCAAGGAAAGGATAAATTCGAGCTTATTAGGTATCATCAGCACACACTCCTACTCCTCCAGTAGCCATCAGCCCACACACCCCTACTCCTCCAGTAGCCATCAGCACACACTCCTACTCCTCCAGTAGGCATCAGCACACACACCTACTCCTCGATCAG
>JAUZND010001955.1:0-13152 GCA_034780555.1 Coelogynopora nodosa
CCTCCCCCGTTCCCACCTTTCACCTACCCCCTGCACCCCCTCCCTCCGAAATGTACAATATCCGATGGATTACCTGTTGTTCCTGAGGAAGTGTGTAATTGTATTTGCAGAAGAATGCCACTAGGTAGTTGACGGATACGCAACGGATTTATTTTTTGAAGCTGCTACTCTACTGATTGAATCTACGATAACTCTCCTATTGGCTTCAGTTAGAGATTAGTGTAAAGTTCATTCGATCTTAGAGGTCCGAACCGCTCTGCTGGATTCAGATGTTGAAGTAATCCAGTTGAAAAATTCAATGTTTTCCCTTAACGCGATTATTTTAACTCCAGATTGTATTTCCAATATTATCAGCAGACTACGTTGAAGTATAAAGTTGAAGTACGTTAAAGTAGAAAACGTTGTTTAAGATTGAAGTAACTGTACAATATTAGGTGTCAATCATTTTGACATGCGAGCAAGAAAATACTTTTCAGGGCCTGATTATCAGGATGAAGCAGATTTTGCAACACTTCCAAGTCGACTGAATAGCAGACAGGCTGTTTTTAACATTATTAATGTACTATGTTTAGGACAAAACAAAATACGTAAAAACTACGCCTACGGTTGCGCTTTTACTTGCGTTTTCCATTCGTTTGCTTTGCAAACTCGTGGATAAACGCAATTCTGTGTTTTCCTCAAAATGGTACATTACTACTTAGCATTTAAAAAAAATTAAATAAATAGATTTATTGAACAATATTGAGATAAATCAGTAATAACGTCCATTGACTAAAATTTTAGAAATAAAAATCAATTTTAAATATTAAAAAAGAAATAAAATAATAATTTTTTTTTTTTAATATAAAAATATTAAATTAGTTTATTTTAAGTTAATTTAATTTAATTAAGTTAATTTTTTTATAATAATAATAATTTTAAATAAATAAATAAAAAACAAACAAATCAGAAAAAGGTATTAAAATCTGGGCCAAAAAAATTAAGATTGGCACGAAAAGGTGCTAAAAGAATTAATATAAAATTTTGTGATGAAATTTATGAAGATTTACATTTTCATCCTTTTAAAAATTAATTAATAAATAAAATATTTTAAAATCAAAAGATGCTTGAGATTAAAGAATATAAATTCAAATTTACTTTAATGCCAGATGATTTTCTTCTTTAGAAAATATTAAAATATGTTTGAATAAAGCTTTAAGATACTCAATTCAAGATTATGAACTATATTTGTTAAATAAATCAAAAAAGAATATTATAAAAGAATATAAAATAATAAAATAAAATATAAAATAAAAGAATATTATACTATTATAAATATTATAATATTAATATTATAAAATATTATAAATATTATAAATATCACTTACTGATGATGATGAACCAAAAAATTGTATTCATATATACAAGAATCGATGCATTCTTTTTGCATTTAAAGCAGTTATTCAATCAAATCAAATCAAATCAAGAAATAAATATATATATATAAACAAGAACTTAAAATTTTGGTAATTCCAGCTATTTTGGGATCATGTAATCGTGTTTTAAGATAAATAAAAAGAGATTAATTTTAAATATTGCTCATTTTATGTGTATGGGAATAAGTTTTATGATGATTTCAATTAATGTAAGATTCAGTGATTGACGGAAAAACTTAAGGATTTAAAGTAAATAATTAAACAGATAAAATTACTATAGAGAAAAAAAAATTATTAACTGATCCAAATAAAAAATATAAAGTAATAAATGCCTCATTTTTCAAAGTAAATAAACATCATTCTATAACAAATAAAATTAAAGAAAAAATATATAGTTTTGGATTAAATAAAAGAATATTTAAGGAGGACAAATTTTTAAGTTATCCATATGGATATTTAAATGAAAATTAAATTAATAATAAAAATAATTTAACAGAAAAATTAACTAAACCAATAGAAATTAAAATGAAATACATAGATGAAATTATAATTAATTGAGAAAGAAAAATTGAAAGAGAAAAAAAGAAACTTAAAAAAATTAGAAAAAGAAAAAGAAGAAAAAGTCAAATATATAAAAAAAAACAAGTAGAAAGATCTAATAAATTTATAAGACTCCTATTTTTAAAAGAGGATAGAATAAACGAAGAAAAAGCTTTAACAGAAATTGAAAAGGAAATGAAAAAGAATCAGAAACTTAAAATGGAAAAAGAAAGGAAAGAAATAACTTGAATTTAAAAATAAATTAAATCAGAATCTGAAGAAGAATTTAATGGAAATGAAACCTAATCTCAATATAATGAATATGAATTTAATGAATCTGAAAAAGAATCTTCTAAAAGTGATTGGGAATAATTAAGGAAAATAATAGAACAACGAAAAAAAGACAATTATAAAACAATTCAGAAGAATCAGGTTTTGATTCTGAAGAAGATGAATTTTGTGATAGTGCAGAAAATTAAATAGAATTTAGGAAATTATTCGGAATAGGCTATGTTAAAACTAATACAATTTTTTATAAAAATGGAAAAAGAAACTAAAATTAAGGTAACTGAAATGAAAATTATAATTTGGAAAAAATCATTAAATTCATAATATATGAATTATGTAAATATAGTAATGTTTAAATTTCTTTCACATACAAAAAAATATTTATTTTACAATCGCTTTTGATTTTTTTGTTGTCTTTTCATTGTGTCTAACATTACCTTATTTTTTTCATCATCTCCAGTGTTTTTTAAAATTTTATTTTGATTAATTCCAACAATTTTTCATCAAAATTTCCTACTGTACCTTTTAAAACTGTAACTTCTGTTACTAATTCAAAATTATCATCTCTAATTATTGCAAAAGTTTTTTACACTTGGAATCATAGCTGTTAATTGATCACCTTTTTTGCTTGAGTAGTTAGTGATTGTTTTTTTTAAATTTTTAATATCAGAAATAACTTGATATCTGAGTTCATTATGTTTAGTGCAACATCCATTTAGTTATACAAATATATATTTTTAATAATTTTTTTAATAATTTTTTTTATTCAATACATTTTTTAAATAATTTTGATCTACATGACCAGATATTAAAATTTTTATTTTTCTTCTTATTGAAAGATTTTCAGGACTTGATTTAGTTTCTTATTTTTTTGTTAGGTGTTTCTTTCTATCTGAAACAGGTACTCCTGTTTCTTTTCTTATTTTCTTGAAATTATTTACTGTATTACCAATATCTTTATAAATTTACAAATTTGTTTTTGAGTTTTTCTTGGATAATTCATTTGTTGTTCCTCGAATTCTAGTACTTAATTTTTTTTCATATTTTCTATTACTTTATTTGCCTCTAAATTTTCATATTTATTGAGATCTTTTGTCTTTTTTATAAGATTATTATCTTTTATATCAGACATTTTAATAAAAGGCCATAATTTATCGGCTTTTGAATTTAAAACGTTAGATTTGTGCTACTTTATTCTGACAGCTAAATCTGTGCCAGGTTCACATATGTAGAAAGAATTACCATTAAGACAATTAATGTTATAGACACCGCCGTTCGGATTTGAAGAAATAGAAGAAAGTTTATATTTAAGAGTGTTAGGGTAATTAAAGACAAGTTTAGAGTTAGAAGACATAAGAAATTGTTTGTTAAAAGAAGTATCTAAGCTATCTAAAAAATGTACAGATAATATGTTCTTAGTAGAAATATCTATCTTATTAATACGCGGATTGTGAAACATTTTCGAGCATGAAACAAGGTTTTATTGAGGAGTAGATTAGAGTAGCCTAGATGTCTAAAGGAGGAAAGGGTGTATTTAATTTCGTCATCGACAGAGTGAGGACTATAGATGTTTAAAGCAAGGACAAAAAGATTTTGTACTATATTTAATTTTATGTTAGGGCTATGAAAAGAGAAAAATGTATAGGTACGAATTACTATGAGTAGGTTTGCCGTAAATGTTAAAAATAAGGAAAAAATCTAATTTTTTAATCAGGACATCTAAAAATGTGATACTATTAATTTTAGACACGGCTACAACGAATTTGTGTAATTTAGAAATCATTAAGCTAAAAATTTATCAACAAAAGCTAAAACATCGTCTAAGTAACGGAGCCAACGTTTAGGTTTAATTCCAACAAAACGGGGGAGCATTATTTCAAGTTCGATATGTTCAAGAAAGATATTGGCTAAAACTGGAGAGAGAGGATTTCCTATAGAGAAATCAAAAATTTGTTCATAAAACTGACCATTAAAGTTAAAAAAGCTATTTTAGAGGCCAACAAAAGGAGATTTAACAAACAATCTGTAGGAATCGGAAATTGAATATTAAGACTATGTAATCTACGACGCAAAAAATCAAGAGTTGGCTCCAAAGGTACATTAGTAAAAATGCTGATCACATCAAAAGATATGAATTTAACATTCTTAGGATTAAATTTACTTAATTTTTGCACAAGATCGAGGGAATGCTTTAACGTGGGAGCCCGAAAACTTACTCACTATATACGGGAGATAATTTCGAAGCAAAAATTTGTTGAAAATTTAAAAACTGGTGACTTACGACCAGAAATAATATGGCGAAGAGGAACATTAAGCTTATGAACTTTAGGAAGACCATTAGCGTATGGTAAATCAGGTAAAAAGGAACGAAAGAATAAGATGATATCTTTAAAACCGGGATGTTTTATTACTGAGAATTTTAAAATTCGAATTGAAGGATGACTGTATTTTTTCAAAGGGTTAGCATTAATTTTCCTATACGTATTAGGACAATTGAACAAAGTTTCCATTTTTGATGTATAAACGCAACGGTCTTGAATAACTATTTTGCCTCCTTTGTCGGACAGCACAACATGTATTAATTTATTAGAACGAAGCGAATTCAAATCAAAATGGTATCTTTTAGGGAGAAAACATTCAGCCTTACAAAGTTTGTTGAAAATAGAATTAAGTTGGTAATTTATAAAATTATGGTTAAAACTTAACTAAATAAAATTTTAACATATTATCGATACAATTAGGAAAAGATCTTTTTTAGCAGAAAGAGCAAAATTCCAACCAAAACTTAAAAGTTCGTTTTCATGAGGAGTAAGAGAATAATTAGATACATTTACAACATTATCAAAGTTACAAAATGTATTCCAAAGACTATTATTTATCAAATTTGAAAGCAGAAAACGATAATAATTAACCTTTGTTAGACAATTAGATTTTGCGTCAGCCAGTACGTAAAGTTCCAAATGTCTGCGAAGAAAGGGATTCGGAATATTGCTAAACTAATCACGTTTTGCTTGGCGCGAGGAGTAAAATAGACGATCTGCATCAAATTTTACCTGAATAATAGAATTTTGTAGGAGCTCTTAAGGAGCGTTTGGAAATGGAGAGTCTGGGTTTATTCTTAAGATCCAACACATGAACCGCAGGACAATTTTTTTCTTTTGGAAACGGAGAGTCTGGATTTGTTCTTAACATCCAACACATGGACCGGGGGACAACTTTTTATTTTTCTTGTGCTGGTGACAAAGGAGGCAAAATAGTTATTCAAGACCGTTCCGTTTATATATCAAAAATTGGAGTCTTTTTTCAATTGTCCTAATACTTATCCGAAAAATAAATGCCAACCTTTTGAAAAAAAATACAGTCATCCTTCAATTCGAATTAAAAAATTCTCAGTAAAAAATATCCCGGTTTTTAAGATATCATCTTATTCTTTCGTTCCTTTTTACCTGATTTTCCATACGCTTATGGTCTTCATGAAGTTCACAAGCCTAATGTCCCTCTTCGCCATATTATTTCTGGTGGTAAGTCACCAATTTTTAAATTTTCAAAATTTTGTGCTTCCAAATTATCTCCCGTATATAGGTAAGTTTTCGGGCTCTTACGTTAAAGCATTCCCTCGATCTTGTGGAAAATAAAGTAAATTTAATCTTAAGAATGATAAATTCATATCTTTTGATGTGATTATCTTTTTTACTAATGTGCCTTTGGAGCCAACTCTTGAATTTTGTGTCGTAAATTATAGCTAGTCTTAATATTCAATTTCCGATTCCTACGGATTATTTGTTAAATCTCTTTTTGTTGGTCTCTAAGAATAGGTTTTTCAACTTTATGGTCAGTTTTATGAACAAATTTTTGATTTCTCTATAAGAAACCCTCTCTCTCCAGTTTTAGCCAATATCTTTCTTGAATATATCGAACTTGAAATAATGCTCCCCCCGTTTTGTTGGAATTAAACCTAAACGTTGGCTCCGTTACTTAGACGATGTTTTAGCTTTTGTTGATAGTTCTATTTTTCTTAATGATTTCTAAATGACACAAATTCGTTGTACCCTTCTCTAAAATTTATTTTTGAATAAGAATCTGATAATAGTATTTCTTTTTTAGATGTCCTGATTAAAAAATTAGATTATTTCCTTATTTTTAACATTTACTGCAAACCTACTCACAGTATTTCGTACCTATATTTTTTCTCTTCCCATATCCCTAACATAAAATTAAATGTAGTTCAACATATTTTTCCCTGCGCTTTAAAAATCTATAGTCCTCAGTCTGTCGATGACTAAATTAAATACATCCGTTCCTCCTTTAAAAATAATCTAGGTTACTGTAATCTTTCCTCAATAAAACCTTGTTTCTTGCTCAAAAATATTTTCACAATCCACGTATTAATAAGATAGATTTTTCTACTAAGAATATATTATCTGTACAATTTTTAGATAGCTTAGACAATTTAGATAGCTTAAACAATTTCTTATTTCTTCTAACTCTAAACTTGTCTTTAATTACTCTAACACTCTTAAATCTAAACTTTGTTCTATTTCTTCAAATCCGAACGGCGGTGTTTATAAAAATAATTGTCTTAATTATAATTCTTTCCATATAGATGAAACTGGCCCAGATTTAGCTGTCAAAATAAAAGAGCACAAATCTAAAGTATTAAATTTAAAAGCCCATAATGGCCTTTTAAATCATTCTCTTAATACGGGTCATTCTCTTGATTTTAAAAACGTTTCCTTAATTTTTAAATATAATATAACAAAATCTATAACAATATTTGAATCTGCTTTTATCTGCGTTAACAAATACAATGTTGTTAACCTAAATAACGGTTGATATGCCCTTAATACTAATTTAAGAAAACTCCTTCTCAATTCTGTAACATAAATTATTTTTTCCGTATTCTGTAATATATTTATTATTATTATTAAATCTGTTTAAATCTATTGTTAATATACCTTTTTTTGTAATTTTTACGTCTGTCATTTTGTGCTAACTAGCTTCTTTGTATATGTCTTGACTTTATCCATTTTGATTTTTGTACCAGTCTGGTATTTGCTTGTAATTAAATTGTTGAGATGTGTTTTTATGTGTATGTAGAGCTATGATTGGCTGATGATTTTTCACATTCCTCACAAGCGAACATTACTTGCTTTTATTTATCAACCTATTTAGTGGTTTGTGAGATGTCAGTAAAATAGAGACCGTGCGCTATTTCTTTGCAAATTGTTATATTTGCAGTTTCTGATAGATTAAAGTCTCAACAATTGAAAAATGGTGAGGTAAAAATTTTCAGATCCGGGAAACCTAAGAATGTCACAAACACGCACTGCTACGGAACCACAGATAAACAGAAGATTACTTGGTCGCATCATGAAAGATCTAGGACTTAAACCATATCAACCTCATGCACTACAAGCGTTAAATGAAGACGATCCTGAACCTTGCCTCCAATTGCGTGAGAATTTTATGGCTTACTTCAAGGGAAAATCTTGATATTCTCAATAATATTATCTGGATTGATGAGGCCCAATTCAAATTGAATTGCTGATTTAACCATCATAATTCTGTGTATTAGAGTCTTAGTAATCCTCATGAAACATGCATTCTGGAACAGTTTGGGCTGGTATTTGCAGCAAAGGATGTATTTGTACATTTTTCTTTGACCACACATGTTAATTCAGAGAACTACCTTGTTATGTTGAAGGAAAAATGTATTCCTGCTCTATCCAATCTCATGGATCTAAACAACTGTTATTTCCAACAAGATGGTGCTCCACCCCACTATGGCGTTAAGGTCAGAGAGTGGCTCAATTCAAATTTTTCTGAGTGGTGGTTGGGGCACAGAGGACCAATTGAATGGCCGGCACGCTCACCTGATCTATTTATGTGGATTGTCGTGAATGACAGTGTTCGCACAAAAGCCAAGAACCATTGCAGCTTTAGAATACAAAATCCGAATCGAGTTTGACAATATCACTCCTGATATTTGTCATAAGGTGTCAAACAATGTTGTTCGGCGATTTGAAGATTGCATCCTACCCAATGAAAGCTAGTTTGAGCACCTATTGTGAACTTTATTTTTTTAAATGTGTTTTTGTTAACTAATCTGAATAATCATTAAATTTAATAAAGAAATAAAAGTCCAATGTTTAATTAATTTTATTTTTGTTCTATACAACATTATTTTGGGTTAGGGAATTTATGCGCCACCCTATCTTCGCAATTATCGTTTTTGTAGCCATTATCCAAAACATCGCTCCCCGCCTCCACGACTTTAATCATGTTACAGTCTGTCCAGGCTTGTTAATACGAACATGGTAACAATAACAAATAAATAACAATAAAAAACAGATCACAATTACAAATAACAAACATCAATAACGAAAATGCCATAAAAGCTAATGTCAAAACAAACATGATAAGCCTGACCTCGCGATCGTTAACCGCTGCAGGCAGAAAGTGTTTACCATTCTCTTCATTTTTGTTTTTTAACTTATTGAGTGACTTAGATTCCAAAGCAGATGACCTGAAATTAGTTTCCAAATCTACACACAGCAATATTTTGCTAACCGGGGAATAGTGGCTTTGTAAACATGCCTTGGGCGAGATGATCTAAAGACGGGATTGGACGAAAAGGTGATATCTACAATTAAGGACATTTTGCTAACCACCGAATCGTAGCTTTGTAAACATGCCCAAAATGGAATTAAGATGATCGGAAGGACAGGATTGTTTGGAAATAGTATCCTTTAGACTCGTTGCTTAGAATGATAAAGTAATTTTAATGTTCTATGAATTATCGTCCAGCCACAACAATTAACTCTGAAATTTTCATCGCTTGGGATTAATTCAGTATCGTCCATCAGATGCACTACGCTCAAGCATAGCTGAGTATATCTTCATATTATATGTTTTTATACGAAATAAAATCCATAATCTGGTAACTACTTACTTGCTTTCCCTGTTATCTCTTACATAGACAGTACCACCAGTGGTGATGCTTATATTTGTTAGAATATCTAAAAGATAGAAGGATTAACCTTTACAAAATGTTTTTAGCAGTTTAATTGAACCGGATTTTAACATCGTGATTTAGTAGACTTTGGTGCAGCCTTCCAGAAAAGCATAGTATGTCTCGCAGAAACGGGACCTTTCATTTTTTTCAGTGTAAAACTAAGCGGTTCAAGAAGAGCATTATAGCATTTGTTATCTGTAAATATTAGGTGTGGCTGTTTTTCCCTATTGTAGATCTTATGTTTTGGACCCTTTTTCAGCGAAATTTTCTTTTCTTTCTTTCTTTGGCCATAAAGTATACACACATCTAACTGGAATAAAGTTAGGAACCAACTCCACAAACTAATATAGCAAGCTCACAGTAATTTTGCTATATACAGGTATATTTAGTGTTTACTTTGTTTAATAGCTACCTTTGCAACCAAAGGATATTGAATATAAGCCATTACCTATATTACATTCTTGTCTGTAACTGCCTCCAAGAAAAGCCACGACAGCGGACTTACCCGGTGCACTGAGACCATGATAGCGCAGCTTCGGAGTGAAATTTCCGTGTGTTGGCAGCGTATCGACCTCGCATGGACGTGGGGGGTTCCTCCTACATGTCCTCATTGCGAGGAGGAGGAGACTTTGGAGTATTGGCTTCAGGAGTGTCCGGGGCACCTTGGCCTGCGGCTAAGAGTGTTCGGGATGGGGAGGCCTCCCTTGGCCGTATTGGCGGAGGACCCTGTGGTGGTGGCTTCGTATCTTCGGAGGCTTCGGCCCCTCTGACGGGGATTCCTTCAACCTAACCAACCAACTTCCTGCAAGTGTTTATTATATGCAAAATAATATTATATATTACAAATACTACGAATGCTCAAATCTTTTTGTGTATTTACACATTTAGAAATTATCGATATTTATAGTTAAATTTAAGGTTTTTAATATTTATTTCATTTTATTAATAATAAAAAAATATGATTTAAAACAAATATTGTTTAAGAGTAACTTATTATGTAGTTATATAAAAAATTAAAGACTTATTCCTTTTTAAAAATATGAAAAACAAAAAACGGGACGGGATTAATTGACATTTTATAAAATTTATAAAATTTCAATTTTCCATTATATAATATGTAAAGGAGTGTAATATTATAAATTTATAAAATAATTATAAAAGGAATATGCTGAAATAATTTGTTTCCTTATATATGTTTCAACTTTGAGAACTTTGTTATAAGCTATTCAAGAAATACCTCTTCTATATGGGTTCATACCACATATAAAATATTCCCAAAATATTTAGACAGCCTTAATTATATATTATGGCATATGTAAGTTGCTGCAGCTACATTTCACAATAGATAATTAATTTTAGAGTATTTTACAGTTCATTTAAATGGTACGCTCCCGGGGGCGACGCTTGTGGGGCGTGGAGTAGAACAATTCGAACCCTATATGGTTCAAAACTTCAAACCCTATGCTATGTATAGGTCTATATATATGTATATAGTATATGGTATATATGTTATATATGGTATATATGGTATATACATATATATATGGTATATATGTATAGGTCAGAACCTATACTATAGTCATTTAGTCAAAATTGGCAAAATTAATATAATTTGGATTTATACTATTTAATTTTCACAGTACATATTTGGATTCAATTGTTTGGTATTGTTTATAATTATAACTACAAACTGATGCTGATTCCACAAAAACTGATGTCTATGACAATTACTCAGTAACCCAATTCTAATGCCAAAAAAATTGAAGCCTACTAGTATAGGTGTGGTTATGCCAAGTACATAAGAAACAGCTGATGCAAATTCCAAAAAATAATCTGATACTAATTCTACAAAAACTGTTGCTGATACAAAGCAGGTTTTAATTTTTGTTAGATAGCATTGTCAATGACAATGTCATGACTCACACCTGAGCTGAGAGTTTAGCTATTTTATTTATTTAAATAAGAATGAGCTCCATCACACCTGAGGTCTCATTCAAAAGTGCCATAGAACAAAACCTGATACAAAGTACCTGAGATAAAATGATTAAAACTCTATGTTGATTCCAAAAAATTCTATGCCTAATGCAAATGGCAATCCCAATGGCAATAAATATGATAAATATATGTCATGGACCAAATAGAAATCAGACCAATAATATTATTACTAATCAGTCCGGAATTAGCAATCAGTAATCAGTTGGACCAAATAAAGAGTTTAATATATTTTATACAATAAAAAATAACAATAACATATATTAAAATAAAAATAACCATAATACAGATATCAATTATTTACAATTTTCAAAATAAAATAATAAAAAATAATTTTTTAAACAAAATTAATTTATAAATGATTTCTAAAAAATATAACTTCCAAAGTGTTTCTAGAAACTGATTTAACTAGTAACAAAATAATACCCGCCACTGTATTAGCACAAACTGATTTATTTAATAATAAAGCAACTTAACTGTTAATGATTTAATACAGGATTATGCAGTAGCAAGTTAGGGTAAAATAATACCTGCCATGGTATTAAGTCTGCAAACTGTTACTATACCAATCTATATTTGGTCCAGAGCAAATAAATATTTTTAAAATTTTGTCTGAATTAATTATATATTCTCTTTATATATTCTTAACCATTTTAATTTTTCAGTAACATATAATTGTTTTCATTTAGTATATATATACCAATTTTTATTTAGTCTGGACCAATTAAAAATTATTATTTTGCTTCCGGACCAAATTAAATAAAAATCCTTTTTATTTAGCTTATAAATTCTCTTGATTTTGTCTCAACAAAATATAAATGTATTTCATTCAAGTGGGTAGCAAGTCAGGATAAAATAATACCTGCCCTGAAAAAAAGCACTTAGTTATGAAGGGGTTTTTGGTTGAACCCAATGACCCCCCACCCTATGTGCTTGATACTATATTACTACTCAAGATATCCAATAAGATTGTAAGCTCTAGTGCTTGAAGAAATCAAATTAAAAATATATTATGCCTGTGTTTGGCCTTGATATTTTACTCAATTTAACCTTTATGAGGTAATTTGGCATAATAATATATAGACACTGTGTGTAAATGAATGACATTTCAAGTTGAAATTCACCAGTCCATCTGTAAACACAGATTGATTGCTATTAGGGCCTACCTGGAGATACAAAAATATAATCAAATTAAAATATTTCAATGGTTTGTTTTTAAAAAAATTCACTGATAAATCTGTATACACTATTTGATTGCCTGAACCTAGAGATACAAAAATGTGGTGACATTAAAATGTTTTAATGGTGAAATTTTTTTCTGTGGTGTAAAAAGATCATTTTGGCCATTTTTAGCAATTCTGAATTATAGAGGAAGTGTATAAAAAATGGACAGGATATTTTGTGTGTGGCAATTTGTTAGGTTAACTTTAGTGATTCTAAAACTGGCAAAATTAATCAATTTTAGCAGTTCAATTTTTTGTTTCATGAGCTTAGTATTATACTGTTTTAAGTAGTATACATACAATAGTGCATTAATTTGATATATTTCTTAGTTTCTAGTATATAATTGTCATGAGACACAATTAATCATGTATTATAATGATAGAAACACAGAAAGACACAGAGACAGACAGATGCACACATTTTCATTATACCTCAAATTATCTTTAGAATTTGCTTATAAAATATCAACAAACATCTTTCTATTGCTAATTTCATTATATAAAGTAGCTGGTCGAAAAATACTAAAGTTTGCTATAGGGATCATTCATTTAGTATGTATGCATAAAATCATGGTTTTTTTATACCTACCTACCCCCTGTACTAGGCGCTTCAGTGAGAATATATATAGGTCCGTGATTTTAATAATTTAACGAATTTTAGAATTTTTTTATAGATCAA
>JAUZND010001956.1:0-13152 GCA_034780555.1 Coelogynopora nodosa
ATGATCAACAATCAAAGCTCCTTCAACAATTTATGGTGTGTTTTGTGAAACCAGAGTTAATTCCAAAAACGAGCAAAAATCTTGTTGTGCCGTTAGAAGACTCCGCTTTACTCCGTCAGTATCATCATATATATATATATATATATAAATAATATATAGTTAAGAGTTATATATTTGCGACCCTACCAAATGCCATTTATTTTTTTAAAGGTTGTAAGTTAAATTAGCTGTTAACAGAAACCTTAATTTGTTAATTATATTTTGTCGGCATTGTCTGCTCGATATTATTGATCAGGTAACAACCCTCTCTTCCTCCACCCCGTTTCAGCTGCTTTCTGGCTCTATTGCTTCTGGCCACTGGAATCTGGAAGATTAAACAGCGCATCGATCTACACCGACGCCGCCAGGTATGACCAGTCCAAAGACTTCAGTGGTGGAATAATAAGTATTTCAATAACTATTTGAAGTCTAATATGCCGGGTATGACTATAAACACCAATATGTACTAGTTGCATCTGTGTATTATATTAAGACGTTCCTTCAATCTCTTACAGTTAGCATCAATCATTTGTAATGCATTTACAATATATTGTCGAACCCGCATAACAGCGAAGTATTATGGTATTATCAGTCTCTCCGACTTTGCTTCGGGTATACTACAACTGTAAACTGTTTGTTGAAAATACGAGTGTAACCCCTAACCTTGTCGCACGCCTCCGTTAAGTCTTGTACTTTAATTATATTTGATACGTCGCCGATGCCTCAATCATAATATATTGTGATGTGACTTTTTCATTAGAAAAATAAAACATGTATGTACTCATTATTAAAACCAATTTATAGTGAACCACGATATATCCTTCTCATTTTGAAATTGGTATTTTAAACAATTTTATTTATACTATTATATTTTTGGAATTTCTTAGGGTAAACTCCGTAACAATAACTATACACGCTTTCTATTATTTTATTTAGCATTTCCCTGTTAAAAAGGTTTGTAAAATCACACAAAAAGCTTGTGCAACAGTTTTCACACTATAATCGGTAAAATCACACGGTCAGCCAGATTTTACCAATTACAATGTGAAAACTGTTCTGCACTCTTTTTAACAGGGTATCAGTTAATTGATTCAGAATATGAATTGTAGATTATTAAACTAAGTTTTTATGATGTGCTTCAAATGCGGTTATCGTTGACAAAAACCAAACTCCTCGTTACCTATATTTCGTTTTTTACCTACAACAGCTCCAGCGCTTTAAAATTATATATTTTTACTGTAAATTGCACATTTTAACCTTATATTTCTAGTCACAATTTAGGTCTTCCATATTTTGATGTTTTGAAAATTTATTCTCTAGTTATGACAAATATGTCCCTTCTATTTAAGTATTTAATATACTTTCAATTGCACCGGTGTTGTGCTGCCCTTAGTTCGGGTGGAGCGAATATAATAAATTGTTGATTAACTTTTCATATATTATAGAGTATATAAATTAATAATTATATTTGTTTAGTGTTGAAAAATATTTTGAAATCGTGTAGTGTAAATCGTTAAGTCCCGTAAAGTACAATTATTAAGTGATTTTACAAATAAAAATGTTTTGTTTTGTATACGACTATAATTAATCAAAGGAATAGACACGCGTAGGTGGCTCTGGCGACTGGCGTGGCATGAGTGCACTGCACACTCATTAACATTCAATACTTTCATTCATTCATTCAAGAATAGGTTTAATTGATCACACGTTTCATATTGATTAATAAAAGAAATTGTTGTATTTCTGATTGACTGGTAATTTATTTGAACACTGTTTAGTCTTAATATGAGTCGTACTTAGTTTTTACTTTTCTTATTGTAAAGTTATTTACCTTGTAAATTACTTAATTACTTTAGTCTCCCTAAAACGTAAAATGTGTAAATCTGAAAATAGTATCATTTAGTCAAATCATTCTGTAGTTAATAGATCAAAATTAATCTCTTGTCTGTTTAGTCAAGTTTTCGTTTTACATATTCATTTAATTATCAGAATTTTAATTTAATTTTGTGATCAATACATTTTAATTAATAGGTTAGAGTATAAACACGAATCGTTGGGGGAAAAAACCTATCATTTGTTAAACACAGCTGACACATGTGTCATTAATATAGTTTGTACAGCTGCTTGTAACTACCTCAATTTATTGTGGTGCCACAGGAAAATGTTATTTATTCAGTATTTTCATTCATACAAATGTTTTGTTATATTATAAAACACGTTTATTTTCTGTATAAGATGATGATTATGTTGAAATAGCACAGTGTTTAACATTACTTCTAATATCAAATAAACCATTAAACTTAAATGATAAAAATAAAATTCGGCACGAGCATAGTATTTTAAGCAGAGTGTGCATAATAACATTACTGAATTAGTTCATTTAGTACATCGTATATAAAAGAAACATCATAGCAGACGTATTTATAACTTTATAAGGACCTGAATCACCCTAAAGAATGGTCGAAATCATTTTTTTCTCTAAAATTAAAATAACAGGAACATTGAAGTTCTCGCACAAATTTGGAGCGATTGATTTCTCATGTTATAGAACACATACTCTCAAGTCTCTAAAACCCATTCACTTTATGAAGTATACACTGTACATGTGCAGCAAGGAAGGTCCAAGATGGAACCCTGCAACTATCGATGATACCCCTCACCGCTCCCTCCCCTCATCAGTACCTCATCGCAGCCCAACTCCGCATGGCCCAGAGACCCATGGAGACAGCCAACCTTCTCCTCGACACCCTCGGTGACCACCTCTACAACGACGCCCTCTCCACCACCACCACCGGTGGAAGCGTGGGCGGCGGTGCCCCAGAAGACTCAGGTGGCGGCAGCAGTCTGGCCTTCTGGCGACGAGTCTGCTCCTCTTCTCGCTCCAACCCGCTTACAGCTCCCGGATCGCGCGCCATCCGGGCCCTCCTTGGCCTGGAATTTTTCACCCCCGCCACCAGTAGTGTTGGCGGCAACAGCGGCGTCGGCAGTTCTAATCTGGCGGTGGCAACCGTATTTGTTGTGCTTCCCGGATCTGAGGCCAGCTGTCAACTGGCCCTAGGCAGTACTCTGGTGGGTCTGCCGCGAACGGGGCGTCGCGAGTTTGAGGAGGCGAGCGGTCGCCGAGCTGCGAGTCAGGCGAGATTGTGGCAACCGCGAGAGCCCGTCCCGATGGCTTTGTTAGAGCCATTGGGACCGCAGAACCGTTGGGAGTCGCTTCTGCAAAGGGTTCTCCGTGGGAATAATGTGTGATTGTCGGTACCGTTATGTCATCTTGAAAATGTCTTTGCGGTCGTTTTATTTGGCCGGGCTATAAAAATGGAGTAATATGAGCAGAAGATACATTTTAAGTAATATTATCGATTTCTTTCACGTACCATTTCATCAGGAAGAAGATAATACACATAATGTTTAAAGATATATATTTTTTAATAGCTATTCATAATTATAACTATTAATATATTAGTATTTTTTATAAGATACGACAATTTTAATTTTAGTGTGCTACCACTTCATATTTCTTTTTCTTCTTCCATTGTGTATATATTATGACATGGGAAGAATTTCTTTCTTGTTAACGCAGAACTTGCTCGAATGACAGAATTGAGATTTTACACTTTGACTTCCTGCGTGTGCGTCTGTGTATACATAATGGGAATCTCGACTTATTTGTAAGAATATTGATTATTATGCTTACGTCATGTTGCGTGGTGCATAATTAGTTGGCATTGACAGTTTGTTTTTCATTGAATATGTATTTTATGATGATAAGAACGTAAGAAAGTCGGATAATTAAAATATGAGTTTTCTCCACCATTTCATTTGTGTCTTTATTATATTTGAACTGAATTTTGCTAATCTTCGTGGATTCCATATATCTTTCTCGTTTTTTATTTGTTCATTATTTTCTCTCAATTTTTTTTCTTCTTTACTCTCTAATCCCCTTTTATTAAGTTTTTCTCTATATTTCTCTTCACTTTAGTTTTCATTCACTGTTTAACCGTCCAGTGATTGTTTAAAACTAAATTATCTTGTTTTTTTACCCACAAATGTTTTTTCTCAGATTATATATGTATATCAAATTTTTGAAGAAAATCCACACTAAAAATGTGTTAAATAAGTATAGTTACAAAATATTAATATGAATTTATTTTGATGCACTGAAAATTTTATTATATAATTTTTTTAAATATTACGTTACTTTGGAAACTTTCCAAACGTTAAATAAAATGTACAAAAATATACATTAAAAACGAACATCTTGAAGAATACTGTTACATACATATCTTTTCCCTTCTTTAATAACGGTATATTTTTACTTCCTAATCCTATTAAACAACTATTTTTGCCAATTAAGAATGTGTATGAATAAATTGATACCTTTGAATTCTGTCAATAGACACTATGTTAATAATTATGTATCGACTGTTATAGTGTACTTTTTTCAATATCAACATGTCTGATAATATAAGCGTTACATATCGCTGTATATTTTATAGTTGACGATGATTTCATAATATTATTATGCTGGTTATGTAACTACTTTGAAGTAATTACTTTTAAACCGATAAATCAATAAATAAATCTATAAACTGAACTATCATAATGATTTGAAATAGATTTTTTTCAATTCAGTCGTCAATTTTTCTCTTTCTCTCTCTCCTCCTCTCTTTCATTATAATCATGAAACATTCTGTACAATTCTTGACCAAAAAAGAGTATGTGTGTTTTTATTGTTTAAATAGTTTTACATTATAAATATCGGTAGCTAAAGTCACTACTTCTGATGGCTGTTAGTCTTTTCTTGATCGGAATAATATTTTGTTCTGTATAACGGGAATTGTGTTATTTTTAATATAATTTATTTTAACCGGAAAATGTCATAACTTTGTTTAACGGTATTTTTCTACCACCGTCCTTTTGTAAAAACTACATTGTTATCGATTTTCTTATGTTCAGATGTTGTTAAATCTAACGATATATCGGTTTATATATTGATTGGGCTTTACTCATTTTAATGTGGGCCAAAACAGTATTTTTGTTTTGCTAATTTATTAATAACGATTGTTTGAAAACGTTTGCGCATGTACATGCTTCAGATGAAATATTTATGTAAATAGGATTACATTATATAATTGCTAAAATCTTTTATGTTGTACACCTTCAACATTATAACATTCATGATCATATTATAGATACAATAATTCAATTGTTAAAAATAGTATGTGCGGCTTCTCCATTAATGAAACTAAACTAAATCTGCACATTATCTTTCTAATGCAAAGTTTGTAACTATTTTCTATCTCGTAGGGTAGGATACACAATTCCAATTTTGTAATTATATATCTTTAATCATAAAATTATGGTTCAGTATTTCATGCTATTGAATTTTTATTTGACATTGATTTAATGTGTTTATAATGCATTTGTATAGTCGTAATAATGCCATGACCTGTTTGTACTTTATTTGGTTATTATTACATTATTTTAAAGCCTCCAGATTATAAATATATTTGATAATAAAATTGATACGAAATATCAACAACGTTTGTCTTATTTTGCTGTCTTGAGTTATAGAGAATCACATCCTATCTAAATAAATAATAATACTATAGCAATGTTTAATATAGTAACACTTTAATAGTCGTCTTTTAATTGTTAGTTATAATAGTAATATAATAAATTAAGTACTAGATGATGAATTACGTAGCTATTTTAAATCAGTGTCATTAGTAAATTGAACAGTTGAGTGTGAAATGATACCAGAGGCGCAGTGTGTGTTGACTCCAGTAGCACTTTATTTCAACGGTCAGGGTACCTAACGTTCTCTATAAAAGACGCTGTACAGGAGCTGTTCAACGTGATTTACTCGAAATTGTTACTGATGCATTCCAATGTTAGAATAGACAATGCGACAGTTATGATGAATTAACATTAATTAATGATAAAAGTAATCAATATATGTAATCGCTCTTTGGAGATGACCATAAGTATGAACTGTTTCATATTTCTGAAAAATGATATAAATACAGTAGTATATGCAACTTTTCCGTGTTAATAACTTAATTTAACTCCAACATATCTATGACGCCATCACATACAAAACATGTGCTTGGGCATTTACTATAATTGTAATGTTTCTTGACATTTTATTAGGAGATAATATGTTCCACGAAATCATTTGTAAAGAGTAGTTTTTCTTTGCCTTAGGCGTTATATATACTGTTCATAGAAAGGTATAATAAATAAATATAAAAGCATAATTGTGGGGTTCCGCATACATAAATGTTATCTAGTTTGGTTTCAGTGATTATGTAATTGTAATATAACTATCGTTTTACTTCTTCCTCCTGTATCACAAATAGTAAGATTTAGTTAATCTGATACCCGGCATGTTTGTATCAAATCTTCGCAAGGGGGAGGGGAATTCCGTCATGAAGAAGAAGTAGGAAAGGGAAAAAGAAGGGGGAAGTGACGAAAAAGAAGAGTACGAAAATAGAGAAAATTAAGGAGGAGGGTGTTGGATTCAGAGGGAGGAAAAAGAGAAGTGGAAGCGGAGGGAAATAAGGGGGTAGTGGAAGAAAAGATTGAGAGAGGGTTTAAAATAGGAATTTCCTTATTGAAAAAAACTGATAAACAGGTTTGTTGTGGGATTCTTTATAAATATTTACAAAAGTTATAAGATACTTATATTATAAGAAGAACACTGTGTTCAGTTTTAAAAGTAGCCAATTCTTGTATGGGTTGGCATAATCTCAATTCAGTTTTTTTCAGATCTTTTTATAATCCTAAACTTATAGCAGAAATATTTGTACTTTTCTAAATTTTCTGAACGTAGCAAGCGCAAATATTATAATCTTTTTATAATCCTAAATTTAGCATAAATATTTGTACTTCGAAAAATTCCAAGTTTAAAATATTTTAAAATTCTGCATTTAATACACTGTGTTTAATTTGACTGTCATCATATAACGTTTAATCTACAACTATCGTTTTTTTACACATCAATTACATATTCAATCTTTTAAAATATTTAAAATAATTGTTTTAATCCACATGAATTTATAATGATCATAGAAAGTATAAACATTTTATGTTAGCTATATATAATATACATTAAAAAATCTTATTTTGTGTAACCACATTGTCACACTTATAGGTATTAGCCTACAGATAACATTATCGGTATAGCGTACATAATTATACAGCCTTCGTAATATTGCTCATTCATTTATAAAGAATATTTATTGATATGTACAAAAATGATAGTATAGTTGTATAAATGTTGATATATGTCAGAATACGTGAAATCAAATTTAACTTACTCCTATCAGTAAAAATTATTTTCAATACACTACCAAGTTGTCCTTACATGTATGGCTTGCTACCGGACACTTTGTCAAAACTGGTTATACAGGTTTAGAGGCTAAGAGTACTTGAGATTATCAGAACTACAGAACAACAACTACATTATCACTAATTTGTTTATTTAATCTGAATTGTCTGTTTAGATCTAGATCTATATAATGTATATAAGGAAAATAATTGTCTCTTTCTCAATTTCAGTAGGTCATTGTAATACGCTGCGGATGATATATTATTTGATGGACTCGTTCATTGCGTCAAATATTTTGTTTTAACGTTTTCCCATAATTGCATGTCACTTTTATTAAACAACTTCTTTATTAACAATAGACGTTGAATTCTATTGTCTATCGTCAGTCTGACAAATATATATATATATATATTGTAAATTCATACTTTCTATGAATAAACTACAATTATAAGGACGATTTTATATCTTACTGGATTCAAAAGGCGGTATGTTTTGCTTATTTTACTAATGTATACAATATAAAATGAGGGAGATACAGCGTTATAGTATTGTTTATTATTATACGAACATTATTATAATAAATATAAATAGTATTATTTACTGTACAAACTTAACTGATAATAATATTTGTATTATTCTGAGCAACCTATATCTTTATTGACTATCACAGAACACTAGATTGCTAAAATTGCTAAGTTTATCTGTTTAAATTCGCTATACATATACATTTGCGTGGAGTTTTTTTATTGTAAGGAATTTCAAAAATTTCATTTAATAAAATCGATTTAATGTAGTTAAAAAATGGTTGTAAATTTGTTATATATTATTAAATAAATATAAATATATAAATATTATTAAATATAATCTAACTCAACTTCACATTAATTTATTTATTGCTAGCACCAATTTTTTAGTCTGTTTAAAGCAATACAATTAAAACATATTTTTGTGACTGGTATTATATAATCAGTTTGGCAGGTACTTGATTCACACATACCTCAACCCATTGTGCTCTGTAGAGCCCCAAATTTGTTTATAAACATATATTTTTAAATCTAATAGCTTAGTTACTGAATATTGGGGTAATCAGAAATTGCGGCTTGAACGGAGGATTCTGCATGTTAATCTATAATATGGTTCATCTACTTATGGGATATTGTATGCAAAGATAACTAATTGTTATTGGCGCAGTTTGAAGATAGTATAAACCTTGTTTTAAAAAAAGGTTAAATAACATTACATGATGGAATTATAACAATGATTTTTGTTAACATATTTTTCGTTATGTAATATAATTTAATTATAGTTTGAAAGCTACATTGAATAAATTATATATTTCACTTTCATATGCTTCTTATGAATTAATATGAGTTTCTCAGGGGTTAATCAATTTATCAATATACTTTAATGAATTATTAAAGAAAATATTTTTTACGTTTTCAATAATAATAACTTCCTGAAAAATATAACAAAAGAACATTTGAAAATGATATCTATTTATTCTTGACAAAATTTCTAACTATGAAAGAATATTATCTTACAGCGTTAATCTGATATCAGAAAACTTCAATATTTCAGTCCATCTATATCTTATTTCCCATAGGTGGATCATTTTTTTATACAAAAACTTAGTTTGTATTAGTGTATGAATAAATATAGGGTTTAAATAATTTCAAGAAAATAATTAAGTTAAAAAAGGATATATGGGACAGATTAAGTATTTATTATTTTCATCAGTTAAATTGTAAATTAAAAAAGACCATAATATTAAATATGAATCACCTAAATATTTTCTTTTCAAATGATTTAGTTAACGTAAAAATAAATGAATGAAATCTGTGAAAAAAATTATGAAATTTTAAATAATTATAATTTTTTTAAATGGAGTGAAGCATTTTAAAATGAACTAAAAATTAATAAATGACAAATACATAATATAATTAATTGATATTGAATTAAAAAATAAACGAAATATATTTTATAAATCTTTATAAAAAAAAGTGTTTAGAACAGTCTGTTTTAATATTAAGGCCCTTTGAAGCGATCGCGTCAATTTTGTAACTTTATAACCATTTATAAATTCTATAAATATATTATTTAATGATTTAAATATTTTTTATCAGATTTTATTTTATCTTTATTCTATTATTATTAACCATTAATACTGAATAATTTTAATATTAACTAAGTAAATGTAAATGTAAAAATTTACTAGATTGAAATGTATTACAATACTCTATTTTTTATTGATAATTTCCATTAAAGGTTGAAAGAAACTGTTCTTATAATATTATATTTTTTAATTGATTTTTTTTTGGTATTAATTTGTTATAATTCACATATTTAATTTATGATGTGTATTATTTGATTCTATTTCTCCAAAGAAAACCCTTTTGGCAGTTTATTTTTGATCTCCAACCTAACACGCTATTCATCATTAACAGACAAAAATGCAAGCGATAAATATGCAGAAAGCAAACTTCACTTATATACTTTAAAGTTTTTTCTTTCTTTATCTTCTAGTTCTGGTAGCCTACATGCGTATTTTTAAATATTATTTATATATATGTACAAGTATTTATTTATATATTTTCTTTATAAGAAGCGATCTGCGCGCCTTATTCTTAAATCAAGAAATATTAACCATAATTTCGTCAGAATTGTGTTGGTACTAAAAAGGCATGCTATGCACGTGTATATTGTTGTATATATACGGTTGTCGTGACATTTCTTTCGTTGTATTCTTTGCATATTTTATCTTTAGTATGTATAGAGCATAGACATTGTATAATACTACATTTATTATATATGGAGTGAGAGAGAGAAGGGCACTGAGTCAAATTCGACGTAACCTTGGTTTCACAAACATTGGGGGATTGCCTGCTTTTTTGTTGACATTATTATAATATAGATTAGCCATGAGTTTCATTAATAAATAAGAGTACGCTACAACAGAGTGAACCCACGCTTATTCACGTGGTAATTTGACGTATTAAAATTAATATGAATTTTGCAATCGATTAGAATTTTGTTGCAGTATAAAAAATATAAAAAGTATAAAAAGATAATAATTATAATTCGATCTCTAAACGAAAGTTATAGGCTGTCATTATTAAAATAGCAAGACACTCAAAAAATATGGCAGATATGTTAAAAGTGCCTATTTCATAACGAAGAAATACTAGTATAAAAAATGCGGAAAGTAGCTTTTCAATTATTAATTGGCGGCCAGTAATGGAAGATTAGTGTATTATCTTTTATAAAAGTATAATTATTCGTGTATTCTAGATTTGACGAATTTACAATATTACTATAGTTTAGAATTTAAAATCAGTAAAATAAAAAGACATTTTGAAATTTTATCTGATTTATTTACCTTCTAAAAATAGCATTAACGATATTAAATTATTGATCATTTTAAAGACAAGCAAATCTATTTGGAATATTACTTTAGACTTATCATAATTCAAATTTGCATTTCACATAGGCTCTATTTAAACTATAATTAAAGGATTCGTGTGCAATTGGTATTACACAGAGTATAAATATAACATAAAAATTATGTTCCATAAAACATGGCGAAGTTTTTATTCATGTATCCGTCTGTATTACTTTTTATACATCTGTGGTAGTTTTTCATTAATCGTAGTTTTGTGTGTTTTAGTTTTATTATTTGTAGTTACATATAAATGTTGTTAGATTTACACTTAAAAAAAATTTAGTAATTTATTGACATTAAAAATTAAAACATAAATAAAAAATCATGCAACGCATATATTCAACTATGAAGTATTTTTTATACAATCTATACTAAAACGAGAATTGTGATTTTAGTCATCTTTAGATTTATAAAAAATAATTATCTCAGAGGGATGTTAGGAAACATATCGGGGTACACTTTTGATAACAAGAAAGGAAACATTTCAATTTTTACATTAAAAAAGGACGAAATTAATCAAAAATAGATAATAATTTTAGCGCGTCTTCCGAAATTTAGTCAAAAAGTGCTTCTCATTACATAATTAACAGTTCGCTTTATAAATAAATTCTGTATTAAGGATATATTTTAAAGTTATTTTTTATCATAAAGTTATTTTTATTCACATTGTTGCTTTTTTCTCTAATTTTAGAATAACAAAATATATTTTAAAAAAAGTTTAAAATGGTCAAGAAAGAAAAAATCAAAGTGGAACGCATCGAAGGGGAGCTGGAAAAGACCATAACACTTGGCAACGGGATTGCCATCATAGTCGGCGGTATCATCGGATCCGGAATCTTTGTCAGTCCGAAGGGTGTCGTCAAGGAAGTCGAAAGCTTCGGTGCCTCAATAATCCTCTGGATTCTGTGCGGCGTCTTCTCCATGATGGGAGCCATCTGCTATGCGGACCTAGGCACCACAATGCGCGATTCGGGAGCCGACTATGCCTACTACTATCGCGCGTTTGGCCCGTTCCCGGCCTTTCTCAGACTTTGGCTCGAATCGCTGATTATCCGGCCGTGTACAATTGCAATAGTGGCGATCATCTTCGCCAAGTACGTTCTGGATCCAATATTCGGAGGCGGCTGTGATCCTCCCTTTGCTGCTGAGCGTCTGGTTGCCGGGTTGGCAATACGTAAGACGAGAACTACGAATATGAGTAGCGATGAATATAATTATTCATAGTCTATATTATTTCTATAAATATATTAATGTTTAAATATTATAAAAGCCTTTTCCCAATTTTAATAATCCGTTTAATATAACCATAATCAGTATAAATTTCTATTTTAATATCCGGGTACTTTAGAAATATTTATTTATAGTTTAATTCTTTGACTTTTTGGCATTGCAGCATTAAAATATTATACCCATATTAGTACCATACTAGTGATCATTACATATATTTTATTAATTATAATAATGAGTGGTTCAGAATTAATGAAGGACAACAAATACAAAGTTAAACGTTTTTATAATATTCTTCCACAAAAAATGTATGGTTGCACATGGAAAATCGATTTTTAAATCGACAATGTTTTTACCAAGTCTCGCACAATAATAAAAAAAATTCGTGGTTCACTTATTACATGGTCTGTCGTGTGGTTGTTGATCCTCTTCTGGTTTCCTGCTTAGCATGTTCCACAGGCATAATTTACCATCTGATCACGTTCTGTAGGTTTGTTACACTGTGTACAAGTTACGCTTGGCTTTGTAGAAATTGTATTTTGTTCTCCTTTCTTCCTGAAAAATGTAATTTGTTTACATTCTATGAACACAATTTATGCCGTTTGAACTAATATAATCTTTCTTATATTGTACTTGAAAATGTTTTTGTTGTTAGCATTTTATTTTTATAGAGGTTTGGAGGTGATTCTCCCAACTTGCTTTTTTATAATATAGGTCTACCTCCAAAAATCACATAGAATAAAAATTTCAAATTCAGAAACTTTTACAATAAATATAAATGTTTGCTAACTAAATTTGTTTATTTCAAAATAATTGATCCGCAGTAACTGTTAGTTACCCTTATAACAATTTAATAATTGATTAATAAGAAAGCAAGCAAAAAAGGCAGTGATGATGTTTATAAATTAAAACTGTGTACGAGATTTACATAAATAACCAATCATATATTTTGAAGGTAAACTTTACTTATCATCAAAGCCAATAAAAAAAGTGAAATAAGTAATAGTTATCGTCTCTTCGCTCTCGACTCAGCCATGAGACGATAACTGTTTTATCGTCAAATGTTGCACTCTGACAAACCCACCCGGCCGACTTATACCTGCTAAACAGATAT
>JAUZND010001957.1:0-13150 GCA_034780555.1 Coelogynopora nodosa
CTACCTGCTGTAGGTTGACGCTGTGTTCTATTTTTAGAACATTGAGCTAACAATCCCACTGCCGTAGGATTAGATAAGTCAAATTGAATAAATATTTACTGCTTAAAATTTATAAGATAATCAGCAAATTTAGGTATAAATTAGTTTAAAATAAAATATTCAAACCATTACAAAATATTATTCATTATACACAATTATTTCATTTATTACATCTTACATAATTATTTCATAAACAAACATTTCATTCTGTAATGAATGGACAATTGTAAACAATAAAAATAATAACTGTCATTATACAATAATAATTGCAAGAAGTAAACATGTAAATGTCACTGGGTATGGAAAAAAGGAATATTTAGAGTGCAATTGAACTCAACATTTGACACAAGCCTACTTTATGTTAACCTTACATTTTTACAATGTCTTTTCCAAAATGTCAATCCAAAAGTTTGGATTGGTTCTATATCTATTCAAATTGATTAACACCATTTTTGATGAAAATACTAAACATCCAATTTTATTAGTGAGGATATTTTTTGTTAATGATTCAAGCATTTTGAACCATTATATCCAGTGCCCAAGCAAAAAGACAAAACCACCTCCTTTTAGGTAGAATCTCAGTTTGGTATTAAATGAGATTGTGCTCTTGTATACAAGTTCCTCCTGTGTTTAAATTGTTTTTCCAGATGGCATGGAGTTGATTGAAATTGATTTGAGTCTTGTTTATTTTTCACCAGATCTGCACTGCCTTCACAGGTTCAATAGCAAGATAATTGCCTACTATAGTAACAACATTATTGTCATTTTAAACAATGGCAGCCGTGTTCTGTGTTTGTTTATTTTTATTACACATATTGTAGCAAGTTAAAATAAGCATCTCTAAATACATGTGTCATTGTATTGTGGCAATTGTGTTCTGAGAGTACTAAAACAAACAGAAATACTTTAATCTCACTGGAATAAACAATCAAATATATATGATGTTTATAAAACGTATATTGATTGGTTGCCAAAACCATTAGTTCAATTAATGTTTGTGTAATTTTTTTTAATATTTCAGTGGGGTTTATATCTTCTTCTAAATATAAATAAAATGTGGTGTCAGGTAGGTCAATATTGTCAACTTGCTGCATGTAAGAGTTTATATCTTACGAGAAGTAAGGATTTTTCTGCTTTTACCATAGCTTTGATAATTTTAACCTTTTCTTAGCTGTTGCTCCTGACAATGAGGTTGCAATTTCACCTTCAGTTGTCAAAATATCAATGTAGAAATTGTATATGTGTATATATATAGTAACATTTATTTAAAAAATTATAAATATTATACCATAATAAATAGTATGATTTATTCATATTTTTAACAAAATATTTTATTGAAAAAGTTATAATTTTTTTTTACAATTACTAAGTTTTTAAATGTTCTTCTACACATAAATTATTAAAATAAGTGTTTATATAGTATGTATTAATATATATTATACAGTATAAAGAGCTGTTGTAAAATAAATGAAATGGAATGCAGTTATACTATGTACATCTAATACACGTTCTAGCTCCCTAATCTTTAATATACATATAAAATAAACCTAATATATTTTAACTAGAAATTATTAAAGTTAAAAATGTTTCCTCATTATAAAATATTTTAAAGTTCATTATATATTTGTGACAATAATGTATTTTCTTTATTAACTGTTAAAAATATCTTTGACTGGCTATTATACAAACCCAGTTTTTAAAAGGTAGTGCAAATTACTATTCTATTTTTTGCTGTCAACAATTGTAATGTGGGAATGGTAGATTATGTTATGTAGTATTTAGTGGTATAACATATTTTTTACAAACACATAAAATATATAGAATTAAGACCAACATGTCACCTGTTATGCCTGTTTGAATAATGGGACATGCATTTAACACAGACACTTTCACCCAAAGGAAAAGGTTATTGATTAACTAATATTACATATCAATTTAGTGTGTATAACTTATTATATTGATGTCACATGTTTTCTACACTTGTTTTTATTATTTACTTTAGTTTATATAAAATTTTAAATCGTAATATTTTGATTATATTTGACTATCTATTGCATATATAATTATTGTTGTTTGATATATTAAATATTTTTGAAAAATTATAGATATTTAATTTTATTTCATTTTACAGATAGTTATTCTTATAAAAGATATATTTAATTTAGTGGATTATATAGTTAGTTTTATTATGATTTAAAATTTATAGTCATTTATTATTAATTTCTAGTTTTAACTATGAATTCTATATATAATTTGTTTAATTAATTTTATAATTGGACACTGCAATATTATATAATTAAATTAGAGATGGTCAATAATAGATAAAGCCATTAAAAAAATTATAATCTAAACAATCTTAAAATCATTTTTCCCCTTCAAATTATCAACATTAAATAATTGATATAATACTTCACATTTAAATATGTTATAACTAAGATATATACGTTTTATTAGATACATTTTAGTTATTATTGTTATTGAGAAAATGACAAGGAAAATAGCTTTTTATGAACTTATTAAAATATATCAGTTGTGTGGAATTAATAAGTTGAATTTATATAAGGAATCAAATTACAATTAACTATTTTCTCTGATAACTGGTTAATTCAAATTTATACATTATTAATTTACATTTTATTAAATAAATATTGCTTTTTCCTTATTATCAATTTTTAAAATTATTTGGTAAAGCAGCTAATAATATTAATCTATTAAAATACATTTTAAACATATTATGTTGTACTTTTTTTTACAACATTATAATATAATTACTTGTAGGATACATTATCTATAAAATATATATGTTTAATAGGAAACATCAAATTTAATGTTTATTCAATTTGCAAGTTATTTTTTAATACTTTTTACACAACTTTGTTGAATATTGTTTTGTCAGACAATGTAATGAGTTAATTGTTTCATTATAGTCAGAGTTAGATTTAGAAACTTACATGTCATTAAGTAGCTTGTTTATAAAGGGCCTAAAGTAGAAGTAACTTTTCTCCAATAGGACCCTGCCAACTATCGATTTTATGCTGGAAAACAATAAAGAAAATCACAGAAAAAAGATTCTATGTGGTGCTACACACTTAAAATGCTGGAACAGTGGAAAGATTGTCAGAATATTTACAAGCAGCACTTTTTCTGGTATGTATTGTGTATGAATTGCTATTGACATTGTTTATTTATCCAGGGTTCCTTGACTAGCAGGGAAAACTCAGGCAGGCATTTAAAAAAGTTGAGAAAACTCAGAGAATTTATTACTTTAGAAAAAAAGCTGGAGAAAGTAACTCTTTGTAAATTAAAATAATAAACTAATATTTAAATAAAGATAAATATTTATTAATAAAGTATGACTGTTTAATACAAAAATATAAGTTTCGCAGGTAATTCATTTGTAATCACATGTACTTTTTATCACATTTACTTGCCATAATATGTTGTTTAATAATTGTATTTATTGATACCTTAAATAATTGTTATTGTAAAAACAAATTTGGACGGGTTTATATAAATTGAATTGTTTTAAATATTTAAAAATGATTTTTTTTCATTAATTTAATAACTCCAGTATTACTTCAATACATTGAAGTAGATTTATTACTATTTAACGTAATATTTAACGTAATATAAAGTAAATTAAGTTTTATTCTATCCTGGTTTTATATTTAACATATTTCATCACTCCGAGGAGTCAATGAAAAAACCACAATAAAATCAAAGTGTTAGTTACACATATTTGTTGTATATTAAGATTTCTTTGATAATTGTAATAAACACTTTGACCAATTTTTTTAAATTGTTGTATTTCACGATGTAACGTTGATATATACATATATACTCAGCGATGATTTTAATAAGATATAAATGTAAAATAAACGACAATGCTGATCATGCTATGTCAGTTATCTCTATGCTGTATTTTGCAGATACAATACACGAAAGAAATCGACTCATCGAATATGTCTATCCAAAGTTAAGGAATTTTTGCAGAGAGTTCGGTTATGAATTTCAAGTAGGTATATAACTGTAGTCATTTAAGTATATTATAATTCGTAGTAGAGATAGAAATATTTTTTCAGACTGTAAAAATATGTTTTAATGCCAACTGTTGTTTTGAAAGTTGATTTAAAATAATTAACATGGCGAGATCAGACATTTCCTAGCTACAGTTAATAATGTAAACAATTTCTTCACGTTTATATTATTTAAACTTAACTATTCGAAATTACATGATCAGTAGTTGTATATTAAACTCAAAATGAAGTGTGCTATGCGACTAAAATAGTAGACAATGAATATGTAATTAGTCCCTGGGTTAGTAGGTGTAGGACTTACCAACCACATTAACTTTGTTTCACTTTTGCTTTGACGATGGAGTTGCCTTGAGGAATTTTAGTCTTACGTCTCGTTAAACGTGTAAGAAGAGTCAACGACATGTAAGAAGTATAGGCTTGTTTGCAGTGTGACTTTTGTGAACAACTTTCTGCCTTGTGTTGTTATCTCGAAATGTGTATTGCATTTTCGTTGGCTAATATCTGCGGTTGTTTCTTTAACAAGGTTGTTGACTTACGATGGGGCATTCGAGACGTGGCGGTGGATGATCAGAAGATAACCGAGCTCTGCATACGAGAGGTGGAGAAATGTCGACAGCTCTCTACGGGACCAACATTTGTTGTAAGTCGATCTTGTGCAAAGTTCTCATACACCAATTATTGTGGATAAATCATGTAATTATCTTTTTGACTTCATTGCTGCATTACCTACAAATGTATGGTGCTATAATAAGTTATTATATGCTAATGATATTAATAAACGTTATATTTATGGATCTATCCGTCAAAGGACTGATATGCTGATGCAAAAAATAACACATGAGACATAAAGATGCATGAATTATGCGTTTGTTCAAAATATGCAATCTATACTAATGGTTGATATGCGACTGGCACATGGATTATTTAAAAAAATATTTAACCAGTACAATTAGTACACACAAGAGTCATGATTTTGGCTATGATTTTGTAACATACGAAAAAATGGTTAAATTTATATGTGTGATACATTTTAATTTCCACTTTAGTAGGGGTGTCATTTTTATGACATATTTATAACATAATTGCGTTTATGTAAGATTTTTTTTAATTCGAAAGATAAATGTTTCATAGTAGTTGTTACATGTAGCATATTTTTTATAAGCTATGGCATTATCTCTAAAATGATTGGGTAGCGTATGATGTTATAATGACTAATTTTCCCGGTCCACAAAACTTATTTAAAATAGCTGTGCAGTATTATGTGTCAGATACGATAGACCACAAATATGTGTTTACAGAATTTCGAAGAATTCAATACTAAATGTTTACGTACAGAAGGTATTCTACATTTATATCATAATATATAATACTGTAAGTGTTACAGTATATAAACATATTTGATGGACACCTTACAGATGAACGGTAATGATATGTTCATAAATAAGTGTTAGCTTCTGAACATATACAATTAACTATAAGTATGTTTGATTTAACATTTTTAATGGAGTGATACATATATAGTTGAGGTTTGATATAAAGCTGAATTTATTGTACATCAAGAGGCTGCATCGCGTGACCATTCATTAATAACCTCATAACTTCTGTGCCAAATTTAACTATTAGTTCATTATAGGTCACATAACAATATGTATAATTTGCTGACTCACTTTAATAAATGTGTTGATAGTGTATTAGTTCATTCCTGCCGATAGGTAGCGATATTTTGTGGTTGTATTCAGTTGTAGCCTATATATATATATATATTGTGAAGTCAGAGAGTAAAAGTAGTTTTACCTGTCGATGACACAGTATACAATATAAATAGTTTGAACTACTCTGACCCATATTGTCCAAAGTAATACGGCAATATCAGGAACCTTTTCAGGCTATGTAATGAATTATTCGTATAGGTATTTTGTTATAATAAGTAATTTATTATTTATTTTCAACAATGGTCTAATATATAGTTAAAAACGCCGTTTCTTTTAAATAAACTTGTGTTTGGAACAGTGACACAAATCGTAATATTCTTTGGTTTATGTGAATCAATAACTTATAACATTTCATTATTTTGTGTGTAATAATTACATGTATATATGTATAGCTTCTATAGAAAGAGTTATATATGGTATTAAGGCATATGGCTTCACTTGTTATTGACAAATTTCCCGAATTTCATCCATTAGTTACACTGTATGTTATATATTGTACATCGTAATGGCACGTTGTTAAAAAGTACAATCTTTTCAATAAATTATTCAAACGATGAATATCCATTGAATTTTAATTTGCGATAACAATTTCATGTACATATCTGATGTTAGAAATCATTATAATCAGTTAATTAAATCTTATTAATTCTATTCAGTATGACTAACAATTTAATATTTTTTGTTAGTTTTTATAATATTTATAACCATCTGATTAATTGCACGTAGGTTTACAAGCACGTGTTTCAGTTAAATATAACCCTTTAATCTTCTTAATTTATCTAATTCATAAGGTATTGTTTATCACAGTGTAGCACAGACTGAAGCACACGTGGTTTTAATATATTTTTTAACGTACAGACTTTTTTAGCTCAAAAGTATGGATATCGCCCCATTCCAAGCAACATCGTCAAGAAGGAGTTTAAACGGCTACTAAATCAGATCAAAGACAGAGACGATCGGGCTTTCATTAAAAAGTGAGACATTTTTAACGGTCGGTCACCCCGATTCGATTACATGTGATCCGTGGAACTTGTCGGGTTGCGCGCTGCGACTGTCCCAGTTTGCGGTTATTGCTGGAGTTTTGTTTCAACTGAAAAGCAGAAATATTAATTTAATTTAATCAAATTTCACAATAAACAGATTTTTCATTATTTATTAATTTTTGTGCAGAATATATTCATATAATCATTGGTTGTGGTGTTGATTGGTCTTTTGTTTTGTTGCCAATTTACGTTTGTATTTATACTATAACTTAATGTATACTACTTGCTTTATACTACTTGTTTTATACTACTTGCTTTATACTACTTGCGTTATACTACTTGCGTTATACTACTTGCGTTATACTACTTGCTTTATACTACTTGCTTTATACTACTTGCTTTATACTACTTGCTTTATACTACTTGCTTTATACTACTTGATTTACGCTAGTTTGCTTTCTTGTTAGTTTGATACTATCCTATAAGCTCAATCTATAATAACGGAGTTATAATATCACATGGTTTCATAGAAGATATCTATAATAGTTATATTGATCTCTACTTAGATGGTTCATACGGGATGATAACGCAATTCCACCGGTCTATTCAATTCAGCCGGTCAGCGCTGTTTATCCAGATTTCATTAATGAGGAAGAACTCGAGAGGAAAAATGCGGTAAATCTTTTTTATCCCCCCCCACCCCCTCCTTTTCTAGTTTTGCTCAGTAATTGAAGTCCAACGTGTCAAACTAGTATGCGTTGCCATTTATGTTTTAGGCGAAAGATTCCTTTTTTGGTCGAGACTGTGAACGATTGCAGACTCTCTTTTTGTCTGCTGCGGAAAAGGTCCTCTCACCAGAAGAGTGTGAAAAGTATTCCATTTCAGGTACGGATCATAGTTATTAAAATTCATTTTTTTTACTAAATCTTATGGGTTTGTTTCAAAAGGTATTATTTATTGTGTATTCTTGTATTAATAAATCTAATATTCATTTCGTCGGTGGTACAATGTTTTATTTGACAGAATTGAAATTGTAAAGCCTCCGCCCTTACTACTTGAGATGGGTAACTTAACCAGTCGAACTACGGTTTCATTTTCAGTGACTGAAGCTGAGATCTACTATGGTCTCCTAGCGGACCCAGAAGCCAATGATCATTGCGTCTGGTTCCATAGAAATATAGAAAATATTGAGGATCAACCCACTTCTCCGATTCGTTCACAGTTTTACGGTAAAAATAATATTCTGTTAAGCCTTCGTACGTGGACATACTTTTTAGGGTTTTCTACGTGGAGGGGGAAACTAAACTGGAAACCAAACCAGACTGGAAAACCAAACTTCCTATCATCCGATTAAGCTGAAATTTGGTATACAGATGGCTTTATTGTTAAAAAAATTAATCTATTTGCATCATTTTTATGACTTGATTACGTCATAAACTCCAGTTAGGAAAACTATAGGAAAATAACCATATGTGCTATAACTTTTGTTCAATGCAACAATTTACTTGATTTTTTGCATCTGATTCCAGATTATAAGATCGATATTTATTGATATCTTTTTTATAATAATACTACTTATATAAATAAGCTATAAGTAGTATACATATATGCTATTTGAGCATTATTTTAAATTGCTGGTTATTTTAATAAATAATTTTATTATACAAGTTGAATGGATATAATTTACGATAAACTTATATTTTCTATTAATGTTGCAAGTTTCAGCTCCTAATATCATCGGCAAGTATGAAAACCCATGAGGGGTATAAAATAGATCAATAATAACAAACAAAATTCTGGTATGTGAAAATATTCGAAATTATATTTGTTATATTTTTAGTTAGATTAAAGTATTTTAACCACTGAGTAAAAAATCAGGGTCATACGTTATATTGTTCAATCAAAAACTTAATTTCTTTGAAGAAAAAAATTGGCATAGCCTAGACTACACTCCCTCCCCGTACGAAGTTGTGTGAAAAAAGTTTGCTATTACTTGTGTACTGTGCAAGTAAATTAATATTTTTATGTAACGGGTGAGGTATCGGCACAATATTCAGGTTAATATTGCTGCAACTGCAAACATTATTTCTATATTTACACATTTAATTGGTGATCATTAAATAATTGATGCATGCTTAATTTTATTTATTAGCAAGCCAGATCGATACAATTTTGACCGGTGTAAATTTTACGTTGTCGAAATGGATACCATTTGACATTTCTGTCTAACTAATGAATAGTACCATTATTTTAACTGAACACGATAAAACTATGTTATTTGACATTCTTAATCGAAATAGTATTAAAAAAGCGCTCATTTGAATATACAGCTTGCCTTGTATATATGCTAACGGTATGAATACGTTTATGAAAATGTTGAAACATTTTCTTTATTTTCAACTAAACTTGTATAAACTGCAGAATTATGCACTTCTATTACTTACGATTCTATGCTCTATTTGACAATTCAGTTTGTAGCATGAAAAAATATATAGACAGAATATACAATGAACTCAACAATATTTGTGAAGTTTTCTTGTTTTATTACTTTTTGTGGACAGATTTACATTGTATGTGTCTACTGAACTTAACACAACCGTTTACTCTTTTTATCCTTGTTCCTTGTTGTGCCAACTGCATTATACCAGCGAAGTTCCATTGTTTCACAGAGTGTGGCAGCTCGAATCCGGAGACCGTTGGGGAAGCACGCCGACTTCTGCGGGTCCTGAAAGAGGACAAGATTGCCAGACATCTATCAGCCGACAATAGGGTAGACTATTCCATACACTGGTCCCCCAATGGTAACTATGTGGCTGCATTTCATGGCAAGATGTTAAGACTGAGGAGGAACAGGCAACTAAAAGGCAATTCTTTTCCACCTCCAGGAATTGATCCCAAACTCAGTGAACATGCCGAGTATCTGGACCAGTTCTGCGCCGATTTCGAGGCCCGCCTTCAGGCGCAGATCTCCGCCGCGATCGATAAGCGAAGGGAGGCTCAGCTGTCGGACCCGCTCTACCTTGAGGTGATGCAGCATGCCGCCTTCTGTCAGCAGAAAGTGAAGATCTTTTGCGGCCGTCGAGCTATTCTGAAGGTGATTGGTTCAGTTATTTCTTACGAGGTATGATAATGTGTGATTTGGATATACCGCATGGCAAGTCTAGTAAGTATAACAATGACATTTGAGATAATAACTAGACGTGCTGTGATACTGTGAAAGCTGTGGGTTAGTGAAAAGTGAAATGACATCACGTGATGTATGACGCTCATCCATTTAGTATGTGTCTGCTATGTACCGGTATATTAAGCTGACCAATCAGATTCTAGCAGGGAAAGACTTTTTTTGGGAGACATTTCATTTTAAAAATCTATTTAAATATTGTTTTTTGGAAAGATAATAACTTTCTCTTTCTTATGCAATTATATTTTAATAAGCTAATATTTTCAGTATCTGGATAAATTGCTAGGGATTTATTATTACTTTATATATTTTTGGCCTATAATTTTCACATAGGAAAATTAAACAGGAACATTTTTTTTCAGACCCTATTTAAAAACTATCGAGAAATGCAACATTATTCTTAATATACTTTATAGTTCTATCAAAATTTTACCCGTGGACCAAAAATGTGTTTGTTTATAACTGTAGTATTTCCTGCGATATAGAGGTTGAAAAATCAGTTTTTACATTAAAAATATCTATTGTATACCTCCCGCTCTTCTCCCTTCTATTGCTTTTGTTTACCAAAACTGAAATTACAGTTTAGTTACAGTTTAATTACAGTTTAGTAATTACAATATCGCTTAGTGTTCCATCTAGTGATATATTTAAAGTCTACGAAGTATAATATTATCGATTATTGTTGAATATTGTCCTTTGTAATAAGAATTAATCAATAACTAATTATTTGTTTGTTATTTTATTATTTTTTATACAAAATTTACAACAGCAATGGTCGAAAAGCATGATAGTAGGAGAGGAGTATTTCATCCAAATGTTATCCAGTTTATTCTTCTTACACTTTATCAATCAGCAAATTCGCAACTATGTAACGACCGCCACCTCCCGTGCCCCACTGGTGGTCCATGGAAGCTCGGGGTCGGGAAAGACCTCCGTGATAGCGATGGTGGCCCACAACATTGTCACCTGGTCGTCGCCAGACGCGATTGTGTTGCTCAGGTGATCAGAATGCGTTTTCTTGGTGGTTATGAGTGCGTAAATACTTGGCGTGATTAGGGTGGCGTTGGAAATTATAAAATATAAATGATCAATCTAGACTAGAAAGAAGGAAACCATTTAATGTAACTAATGTTATCCATCGATTACGAAGAGAATCTTTCCGTGAATCTGTTGATTTTAACAGTAAAAGTTTTCCTAAGTAATAAAAAAAAGTTAGTATTTGTGTGTTTTACGTTTTAAAATAACTAACTCTATGCAGTTGACATTGTAAAGATGTAAAAGACGCTGAAGCAAAGAAGTGTGCTTTGAAACCGAGTATCAACAGTGTCGCTATATGTATCTGATTTACAATATATAGAGACTTTACAATACAACTACATAGGTACCTTGTGTATCTTTCAATTGAATGACATTGCTGCACTGCTGTCTACACTTTATTCCGTTTGTATAATTAAATGTATCTCTCGATGTGCGAAAAATTCATAATATTAACATTTTAACAGTAACTAAAATGGGAATCAAACGCCTCCTATTTAAGCGATTGCTGTGAGGATTTCTTCATTCTCTTGTTCATGAATTATTCTATTTTGGAGTTTGTTTGAGACACAATCTTCGATTGAAGTCAATGAAGGGATTTATAGATGCAAACTGTTGTTTGAGATCTACCTTAGCAGATGGGATGCGTTGAATTATATTCCAGTAATTTGATTTAGTTAGCCACTTTACATGTTCTGTATACCGCCCTTCCCTTCTCGCTTTGCTTATTTGAATATTGATTCCTGAGAGCACATTATCATATTATGAGAATATATCGCGTTTAACCTATGAATTTATTACCAAGCTTAATTCAACTTTATGTGTTTTTTACTATTGATAATTTGGAGCTAACGTTGAGAATTCACATTTAACTGTGAATTCCGCACTAAACGTCAACATTGTGAACGTAGTGGATCAGCTCTCTACTTAACGTAATAGCAATTAACTTTTACAAAAGTATTCTAATGTCATAACTTTTCTGATTGTAAAAACGAATAGGTATATTACAACTATGTTACATATTTGTTCAATTCTTTGTTATTTAACAGCTGTTTATATTACATTACATTTTGTATGTAAGACTTAGTCTTGCCCGTTTACATTAAATAATGTACTTTTATTAATAAGACAATTATTTTAGTATTTTTATTTTACAGGGTCATCCAATCTGTTTAATGGTCAACTTTTTATAAGAATGATTTATATTGGAAAGCCCATGATAACGGGGTCATTTATGCAGGATAGTCATGTTTCTATTTTGTAGTTTAGATACATTATTGATTATTTACATAATTGGAAGTTATAATTATTGATAACATTTTATCAAACAATATTTTATCTTGAACATATAGTTTTTAATGTAACCTGATAACTACTTTACAAAAATCTTTGTCTTGATTTAAAATGATTCAACACTCTTTTTTGTTCATATTGAAAGTCGTTTACTTTTTATAAATACTTTTACCAATAATATTTAACAGTCAAATGGCTCTGCCTCTTTTCATTGTGAGCTTTATTACATTTTTAAACGGTTCGCAAGCCTTTTAAAAATTTGCTAATATTACCCAGATTTTGAAAAAATCGCACCATAATTTATTCTTATGGTCAAGAAAAATACATTTATTTGTTTCTTGAAACAGTATAACCAATGTGGCGGTTTCCAAACAGTAGGTGTCAAAAAATGGTAACTATTTTTGTGCACTCAAAAATGTTATTTCATCAAAATGTAAGTAATTTGAAAATTGTATAATATGTTATTCCTTAAATATAGAGCAGTACAATAAAATTCAATATAGGGGGTTACGGTTCCGCTACTATAGTCTGAACTGGTGACTTGAACTTGTATGTTTACCCTATAAGTTCTGCCAAGTGTTTCCTCACATCCCCCTGTTTCCCCCTATTGTCGTCTTTTGACAGATTCATCGGTACCAGTGTCGAGAGTGGCACCATTTCTCGCCTGCTCGTCAGCCTGATAGAACAGCTACGGGAGAACTGTGATCCCGAAAAGTTAGCCGTTCTGGTCGATCAACTTCGCTCGAGGAACATCGATGTCCGACAAGGTGTCCCCGAGGCATGTATTTGCTGTTGGAGTTTTTCAAAGAACTTAGAAACTGCTTGGCTAATCGAGTTCCTCTTTTTAACAACCACGAGCAACACGATGTT
>JAUZND010001958.1:0-13148 GCA_034780555.1 Coelogynopora nodosa
GGGGGGGGGTATAAAATGGATCAATAATAACACCTTTTTTCTGGTATGTAAAAATATTCGAAATTATTTATGTTATATTTTTTAGTTGGATAAAAGTATTCTAGCCACTGATTTAAAAAATCTGGGTCATACGTTTTATAGTTCAATCAAAAACTTATTTTTAAAAAAAAAATATTTGTTAAATAAACTCCCTTCACGTACGCATAATTAATCACCGTTAAGATTCACATTTAAACAGATTGCTAGATATTTTATTTTTCGGACTTTTGAAGCTGAAAGGTTCACTCCAGTTATTCGTCGAAAATTGATAAAAATAAAAATATGTGATTGGGGCAATGAGCAACAAGTTTGCTTACTTTGCTTGTTTCAATTAGCCGGTTTTGGATTTCAAATAATGTTTTGATTCTTTGAAAAAACAAATTTTGGATTCTACCAAGTTTACAATAATCAGTATTGCAATTCTACAAACAAAATGCACGAGAATTTTTTGTAATTGTTTTTAACCTTCTATAATAAAATATAATAAGAAATGTGTTTGATATATAAACATATTGGACTATAACGTTAGCAGAAGAAAAGGCGGACGAACAAGTGATATATTCTTAAGGATGTTACTAACGTAACTAAAATATCCATAATATTATCTTCAAGCGCATATAAAAACTGGAATTTACTTCTGCTTGATTACAAATGAAATTATATAATTGTACTTGGATAAGTCAGATTACATATTATCAAATCTAATTTTATTTGTTTTTCACAATTTTCAGTAAATAAATCCCGAAAATAGTATTTACCTTTGTCAAAATGAATTAATAATTTCTTTTTAAATTGTCCTAATCTAACAGCCATAAGCAAAAAGTCAACTTGATATTACTAGTATACATTATTATATTGATATCATAGTTATAAATAGCTGATTGATATTACTTACATAAATTTAAAATATATATATTGATTAAAACTACATAATAACTTACGTGTATGATAGAGGATTATAATCAATACCTAGAAATATTCACAATTGCTGCCTGTGAGTAATTAATTTAATATGAATAACACATACAAGACATGCTTCATATATTATGATATACCAACATCTAAACATGCAGAATAAGGAAATTCAAATAATATTCACTATACAAAGGATAAGTTAAACAATTAGAAAATGGACGTTGATTGTTGACACGATAATCCAGGGTACTATAAAACGATTTGTACAAGAGCATATTCATTTATGTAAAGCAGAAATACCACAATGACCATAGTAAAAAGATTGCGTTAAAGCAAAAAACACACCTTGCTGCTAAAGAAAACACAGTAAAGTATGATAAAAACGGGAGTATTCAGTACAAATATATTACTGTACAATATGTAAATAATCATAATAAACATAATAATATTACAAAGTTAAATACAATTCGTGATATACATAATATTAATTGGAAAATGTCTAGAGATAGATCGATAAATTTGACACAATACACATCATAGGAGAACCAGATAAGATACCATTTCAACTAGGAAATAAAAGTGGGGGGAGGGAGATGGGGACAAATAGACAAAGGCGTGACTGTGTACAAAACAGAGACAAATCAATGCAACAAGTCCATTGTTCGTAGCTACATGCAAAATATGACCATTCGGAGATTAAATTAAGCTAAAATTTAAATCAAACTAAATCAATGATAAAATCTATTTTGGAGCGTCCACCCTGAAGTGAACCAATCATAATCATCTCCATACTCACAATAATGCCTATAATACAGATATAATTAAAATCCTAAGTTGCAAAGCAAGAAAGTGAATATAAAATGTTTTTGTTAAAGTTTCTTTATCTTTAATTGTAATTCATAACACGGACAAAAAAACACTGTACAAAAACTAAAGGTTACAAAACGGAAGAGTGATTTAACTGAATGAAAAGAAGAGGAAAACTTGTCAAGTGGAGAGAGAAGGGAAGACTGGAAGCTAAAATACCCGAGGAATGAGACGATATGGGACGAGCTTCTTGTACTTGATGTACGCAAGGCCATACTTCTTGGTCATAGCCCGTTCATCACGGTAGATGCGATGAAGAAGGAAGACGAAGAGATAGAGCGGGTAGAACCAGGGCAGCAAGAAGTTGACACCTGTGGGAGGGGTCGATAAACAATACACTGTTGAGATACATATGTGCCTAAAAGGAGAGCCAAGTGGAGTGTATTAATCTATGTGACTACCTCAACTACAACATGTATTATGCAAGTTTAGAGATGTGTACAAGTGGAGCGTGAATTATTCAGTGAAACTAATAAACATATTTGTAAATGGAAGATAACTTCGATAAATAAGAACGGTAACACTGTAACGAAGGACGTTTTTGTACATTCTGTTATGTTTTACATAGTTACTGTTTGCATTTTTTAAATTGGTAAATGTTACATGGGACACGCTCCCTTATCAATTTCAGGGAAATACTTTAGTTATGAGACAGGGCATTTATTTGTTATGTAATTTTAATATTTATTAACACTATACAGGGTTCCAACACAGTAGGCTACAAAAATTGTCAGCAAAAAAAAGAATTTCATAGGACATATCACACTTAAATAAAGTCAAATATGTTAAAAGAAAAAACAGTGCATAAAATCTAATTAACATATTATCATGGACATATAAAATTAAGCTCTTGAGGTAACAATAAGTTTAAAAAATAATATAAAAGTTGAATGTAGTATCAAAATTAGATGTTCCATAGATTTCCATATATTATGTAATTTGATTTTCAGTCCATTCATTTCCACATCCCTTGAACTTGATTAAGTAACTAATACACAACTCAAAATGAAACTGAAAAAAGCTGAAATAATGTCTGATAAATTCATATTTTGGCGTTTACTGAAAACTGTTAATACATATATTTTAGTGTTTTATTTAAATTATAAAAGTTATATATTTAGGATCGATCTGAAAAACGTCACAATAATATAGATACTAAATTGGTAAGACAATATTAACCTGCATAGGAAATACATGCTGATGGATCAATTTGCTACCTCCTTCGGTAAAATAGACCATCAAAAACGTATGGTGCTGCTAGATAATACAATCTATTTTTTCAAATCAGAAAAACAATTAATAATCACTTACAAATCAATATATTTTATTAAAAAATATAATACAATTGTATAATTTAGACGATTGAAGTTTTTACAAGTGGTACTGATGGAATCAAAACCAGTTAGCCTATAACTATAAGCAAGGTATGATCAAAGTTGAAACGTGACTTACCGCAGAGAGTGGACCATGTGATGGCCATGATGAGGTCCCCCAGATAGTTGGGATGTCGCACCCAGCCCCACCAGCCGCCAACTAGCAGCTTACCGGAGTTGGTTGACATGACATCCAGACCTGCAACACACCATAGATACACAGATATACAGACAAACACATACTGGTTGGGTAGTGATAGTCACCTGACCAAGGCGTGTCAAATTGATAATAAAAAATCGATTATTACACAGCTTACTTGTCTTTGTTGTATGAAAAATGAGGGCTTACAATGCGCTTTGATCGATAGACTACAGCTGGTTGATGCTATATAATTGATTTTTGTTGTTGAATCCTTACATTGATTAATACATCATGTTTATTCATTCATTTAAAATACAACAATGTTTCTGACATCGTTGTCGCTTTCTGTATTCAGTTTAATGCTTCAAATAGTTACGTACAATATTTATATATAGAATTAATACCTGATATTTAGAGGATAAAGAAGCAACAATTAAACACAAGGCGCGTAGTCGTCGCATTCCGAAAATATCATCTATTAATCCTTTGTATTTAAGCGTTTATAATTATTATCCAGTGTTATTTACTATCGCCAATGAATTCCTTAAGTAATGCAATTGGCAATATAACCCATTTTTTGTAGTAAGTAATGTATGAAATTAGTGTCAAAAAATATTCAAATTATTCAAGCAGTTAAATAAAATGATTTAATACAAGGACTACTTAAACTAAAGTTGGCTTTGAACAATAGTGTATTTGAATTTTTTAATACTTTTTTAAGTATTTTTCATTTTCCGACCAAATGACATATTTTCTGCTAATCTAAGCCTGGATAGTGTAACTCCATTAACATATTAACAACAAGCACCTGAAAAGGCCGGATTAGAGGGATCTCTCTTGAAGTCGTTCTTCTGCGAGTTGGCTCCACGATAGATGATGAACCCAATCATATTGACTATGAGGAGGATGGGAGTTACCCACAGGGGGACGACACAAGACGGGTTCTCCACCATGAACCGGGTGGTCAGTGAGAAGACCAGCGGGGTCCAGGCGAGACTGCCGAAGCTGAGAAGAAAGCCGAATCCTTCGTGGCTGATGGTTGGGGTCATCAGGAAGCCGTCCTGCCAATGGACAAACAGACGACAGGTAGGATGGAAGGTAACGGCAGCACCAAAGTTGTTTCTAATTATTTCAAAAAATAAAATATTCTTTACCCATACTAACATAATACTTTAACATTATTAAAATGCATGCATCCTAACCGCTCCTAAATAAATTTCAGAAAAATGTCAAAGTCCCCCTTTATCCACCACTGCCTTATGGCGAGGCGAGCAGCCGACCTAAATCGGCGAAATTGTTCTAGTTTTAAAACATAGATTGCATTTAAAGACAACTATTGACATAATTTGTTTGTTCTTTGGTCTGTTAAATTAAGTGTTTTATGCCGTGCTATTTAAAATTGTATAGGTCTAGACTCTAGTCTAACCAGAAAATACTTTTTAGAATAAAAATTAATTGTTTTGGATAAATGCAAAAAAATGTAATTGAACATAAAGGAAGTAATTTATATCGTGAAAATATATGAATTTATGACATTAACTGATTAGCTTATATTATTTTGAGAACTATTCTCCGACCAAGAAATTAGAAAATAGTGCCAAATTGTCAATCTCAAAAAGGATGAAAATTCATCTGAAACTTCATGAAATTTAGGATACCTGAAAATAAAGACACCGCAAACAACTTGATATTCAATTATAAAAACGTTGAGCAACTGGACATCGAGGACACTGAAAGGATTTTGTTAATATTGTTTGCATTAGTTATTGATATAATTATAAAATGAAAGTTTATGCACTTTTCTCAAAGAGTAAGAGAGAACGCCCATAAGTTTATTGCAATTATTAATAAATTAAATATCATTAATTTGTACTATAATACTTTTAACAATGATAAGTAATTCCATTAAATACTTTCGAAACTGTATTGTATTGCAATGCCACCATCATGTTCTGTAGTGGATTACTAATTTAAGGGATTAAACATATGATATGCTTTAAACAGATGCTAAATAAATTGTATAAAGATTAAAATTTCCAAATCATGTAATAATTTTACTGCTCTAAAAATATATTATAATAATATATCAATATAATATTAATCATACAATATTAAAAAATGTGAACGATGTTCATAAAAATAAGTTATCACATCACTGGCTATGCTATATCGTAACCATAAAGACATCTTTCAATGGTAATCAATATAATTTATGTAAATTCTTTATTAATTCAAATAAAAAGATAAATCAAAAACACTTATTTCTGTATCAATAATAATCAGAAAACATGTTTCGTTCATACAATATTAACCAAATGAGAACACTCAATCAATCAATAAATAAAACATGTAATACTGAATCGAATCTTCATTTGGATAAATAAAATGGGTTAGTCTAGTTTATAAAAAAACAGAACTCGATTCCTTTAAAAAGATAAAATCAGCAACCACCTCACCCAGAAACAGCTTGCTATACCAGAATACAGAAATTGTCCGGATAGCAACTAACTAGGTAGACACAATATTGATTTCTATCTCAAAACACGAGCAGCGAACGTACGTACAACTGACGTTACTGTAGAAATGGAAGTAGACGAAACAGCATCTCGGTGGTGTCGCTTTCTGTGTTAATGTTATACTTAGTGTATGTAGGTTATGTTATCGCAGGACAAATGGAGATACATAAGACACTGAATCAGATTATGAAAAGAGCGTATACACTAGAAATTAATAATATATTTTGCACAATTTACGGAACAATCTGTCCGTAAGTTGGATAAAGGTACACACAAGGATACACTAGGGACAGAGGGAGTTTTCTAGTTTAAAAAGTAATTTTTTTATAGAAATTCTTATTAATTTCAAACAATTTGCACAACACAGAGTTGGCCAAAAGTCACGTAGTATGGGACAAAAAAAGAGTATTGGATATCGATTATATAGAAATTCATGTTATTCACTGTATTCACTTTATGTATTGTAAATTCATGTATTCACTTTATATCTCCTTGTGGATACTTGCGCACATACTTGCAGATTATAATAGTAATCCTATATACTGCGTGAAATTTGGCCAACCCTGTATTTACTATAAATTAACATTAGAGTTATTAGAGAAAATGCAAAGTCAAAATACAGCATTTTCGGAAGTATCATTGATAATATCAAAAGCTAGCAGACAATATTTTAGAAAATACAACCTAACTACGATAATACTCACACACAATTCTCCCAGCTATAAACTAAGATGTTCAACTATAACACGACCAAATTGTTCCGCTGTTCTATGTCCCATATGATACAGAAAGTGGGATGCAATGCAAAAGTAACCACATTGAAAAATATGCAGTTTTTAAAGAATAAATTTCATAATTTTGTTGGAATATTTGTATTATTAAAATGGTATTTCCGTTTAATTTTAACTATACCCTTGCTTTGTCACAAACAAACTTGATAACACAGATGTATAACATTTCCCTTAATCCGAGTACATATTTTGTAGGGTTTTCTCCGTGGTGGGTATTTTACACCCAGTGGCTTAAGCATTTTCCTGTCGCGGACACCTGTAAATATTTATATATAAAAAAACCTACCAACTACGTTTTATTCCATTTGAACGAATCTCAGGAATTATTAAAGTCGTCTCAGAAATACAATTTTTCGCTTAATCAGTGGATGATTGACAAGTACGAGTAATATAAATTATCAAAGAAATTCATAAAAAGTTTATATTTAAAATATAGACAGATAGACAATTTATACACTCTGAAAAGCAAACTATTTGTCCTCTTCCAATCCAAAATAAACAATGTCAAACCGCAGGAACCCTATATATAATATAATATATAATAATAGAAATATATTTTCCCTACCAATTACGGCGATTTTAGTAAAAAATCTAATATGTAAACTTAGATCGAAACAAACAATATTTAAAAAGAATGTGTAACCAAATAAAAGGGTTAAATTCAATTAAGTCACACATATTAATTAATCGAACATTAGAACATGAGTTCTAATCACGGTTTTAAATAATTGCTAGGTTGACAGATGAGATGATAAAGTAACACAATATACCTCAAAGAAGACGGCATCAGAGACGTAGGCAAAGTGGAAGAAGATGAGGAGGATGAGAGCGGGATTGAACTTATGTGAGACCTCCCAGTCTTTGAGCAGACAGACAACATCCAGAAAGAACCAGGTGAAGAGACCCGCGCGCAGACAGCAAAAGGACTTCAGGTCCACTCCCAGGATGTGCGTGTTCAACTCACGACCCATGAAGAGGTCGTAGTGCCACCAGCCTGATCACACGAACAGTCAGCATCACGATTAGTTCAAATAATTAGCTAATAGTACAAATAATTAGCTAATGGTACAAATAATTAGCTAATGGTACAGATAGAAATGGCTAATAGTACAACTAATTGGTTATTTGTATAATTAATTAACAGTACAATTAGCTAATAATAGATATTGAGCTAATTAGTGATTTCAGATACAGCTGAGATCACTAATATGATAATTAGTAATTTTGATGTTAGTAATAAATAACTGAAACATATATATAAATCAAATTTTATTTGTAAAATAAACCTCAACAATAAAGGAATATCTAATTAATACCTCTCTCAAAAATGCTTATTAATATTAAGACTAAATTAGTTCTTAATAATTATATATTATTTGAACCTCTCATTATTGTAGAGAGTAACTTGAGAGGTTTATTTATCGTATGTCAAATACCATAATTGGAAAACATCAACATAATGAATACATTTTAGTATAAGTCACATAAATACTCATCACGCGAGATATTTCTGTATATTGCAGATTTATTCAACAGTAAACTATATTTAATGATGCCGCTATGTTAGATCTATGTCTACTTATTCCAATCACCTTGTTAAATTGAGGTGGCAACTTATAGGCTATACTCTAGTCTCATCTCCAGCTGGGATAAACTCTCAATTTAAATCACTATGCTCAGTCAAGGAGTTTAGATACTTTACATACATATTATAAGAATGTTGAAATTTGTTATACACTTGTGATAAATCCCTCTTATCTCAGGGTCTTATCTGGTGATAACAGAACAGTTGACAAAATATTTGTAGGGATACCTGTTTGTTCATTTGAAACTCTAAATACATGACAACTACGAACAACCCTTTTCATTGCAAATATATTGATTTATTTCTGCTTTGCCCAGGTTTCCCGCGGCATCGTTTAGTTGACAGTTGAATGAGATCATCAGACATCACTCAATACTATTTCAGGGTTCATAAGTTTCTAAAAATCTTCACAAATACAAATACAGTTGTCTCTTAATAATGAAATTAGTAGGTAAGTAAGACTTCAGTCAAATATTGAACTTAGCTCAGTTTGTATATAGCTTTTGGTTAAATGTAATATTTAAGATTAGATTTTTAAAAGTAGTTTATTTTACTTCGGTACTCATTAGAACTGTCATAAAAATTTGATAATGATAAAAAAATGTATAAGGTCTCAGTATTTTTTTTAAACAAGTTCAATTTTTGACTTAAGTGGAAACTGGTTCTGGATACTGGAAACAGGTTCCAGTAGTAAGTTATATCATTGTTATCCTATATACATTGTATATAATAATGTGTTATCTTGTTTGGCTAGTTTGTTTTTTTATGACAGCTATCTGTAATGCCTCTTGCAGGCGGCCCTTCTTTTTCTCACTCTCCTTTAGTTGTACAGTCAAGGCGTTTCCTTTTCCAGCTTATGTTCATTCTATTGAAATTTTTTTCTAGCTTCCTCCAGATAATATGTAGGTACAGTTAAATAATGTTTGCTCGAAGTGCGAAAATTTTTCATTCTCATTATCATAATTTAAATATAATACTGCATTAAAATTTAATATTATATCAAAATAAAATCTACCCTGACATTTGATAAAAAAAACCCATATACCCTGACATTGTTAAGGATTTTGAAATAACCTGATTGCCCTCACAAGTTATGAACCCTGTATATTAATACTACTGGTACCTTTATAAATGTGCATAAAATGTATACCCCATTCAATGGTATACAATTACTAGCATCATTGATAAAGCTGCTTGCCATCAACTTCCGATCAATTCTTACAACAGCAATCAGCGGCAAGTATCAATAAACCAATAGACACACCTCGTAGCTCTGTTATATCGGCAATACTTGGAGAATATCGACCAGAAGAAAACAAGTAATTAATAGACACTATGAACATACTACTGGGAAATCCGAACCCGACGTCTCTATTATACTGCGCAATAAAGTTAACATTTATAAAACTGCATGGCAACTACTAGTGATTCTTAGTGCAAATGTAAGATCTCTGAGCATACAGCTTCCCTCCTTAATGCTAATGTGATGACTATTAACCAGCAAATTAAATTAAATTAAACAGTAAAAAAAATTCTCTCTAACGCAAAGATTGCATTAATGGCATACGTGGTGGAACGTGTATCTATATAAAAAATACTTTCCATATAAGCGACATTTTGATTTAGAATCTGATGACTTTGTGGTTACTTGGATTAGTTTTCGACCTCCGCGCCTTCCACGAAATTACTTCCCGATTGCTATTTTTCTGTGTACCACCACCAAAGAACGACCACCGTCTTTTTAGCAACTTCCTTGTTTAATCGGTCGACAAATTATTTGTTGACCACCCTAATGAAGGAGATATCTTAACGGATGATTTCAACCGATTTTCGTCTTGCATGTTTACTAATCGTCTCCCATCCTTTAAACAGATCGTGTGTAACCATACCCACGCGACGCTATCCTCGACATGTTTTTTTACAAACAATTAACACTATGAATCTGAAATATTCGCATCCATTGCAACTAGCGACCACAATGCGATTGTCGCTCGCTCCTCTTTAAGCCACCCAATACTTAGTCCAAAAGTAATCAAAAAGAGAATACAAAATGTAACGAACAAACAAAGCCTTGTTAATGACCTACTCAGAATAAACTGGCAACCACTGTTAATGTCTGATTCATGCACAGACAAAAACATTTTATTCTACGACACACTCAACCAACTGATGGACAAACATATACCTTGGAAGATAGTTAAAAGACCCCCGCTAACAAAGCCTTTAAAAGAGAAAATCATTTGAAAGCTGGAAACATGCACATTTATCGCTTATTCAGAACCAAAGTTAACAGGCTAAGCAAACAACTAAAAGTTAGTTTTCAAGACAATTGTATGTCCAATATTAAATCTGCCCAACGAGGTACATGGTGGTCTAATATGGAATCTCTCCCCGGTCTCCACAAAAGCGATCAACTCGCTCCTTTATTAATCGAGTCATACCAAGACAAAAAAGAATACTTCGTTAACGAAATCAACCGTTCATTCCAGTCTGTTGCATCTGATCTCCCCCCCCTCACGAGATTCCACAACTGTCAGCAGTCCCAGACGAAGCCATTCCTACAGTAGACCACATTTAGGTACTACTTAGCAAGACTAACCCACGCAAAGCTCCTGGTCCGACGGACTGCTCAATTGGCTACCTTGCGAGTGCTCACACACCCTGGCACCCCAGTCGCATATATTCTTTGAGCTGCCATTAGAGAACAAACGTCTCTAAAAATGTGGCTAAGTGAAAATATTATTCCCTTAGCTAATACCGCGCCACCAACAAACATTGAGACCGACCTTCGTCCGATTACACTCACGTGCACTCCGACAAAACAAGTAGCAGACGTCCCACTTACAAAGCAACTAAAATCATTTAGATCGCCTCATCGACAAGCGCCAATTCGGAGCAAAAAGGTATCGCGACGACACATGCTATGGTTAGCCTGATGCATCACCTACACAAAGGCACAGCTGAAGGTAGTGCTGCTCGTCTTTTACTTTTTGATTTTAGTAAAAGATTCGATTGAATCGAAACATCCTTATTAGAAAGATTGTAGATCTCGAAGTAACCTCTTACCTAGTGCAATGGACAGTTACATTTCTAGCAAAAATATAGCCTACCGGACGGTAACATACCAAGGAACAACATCAATTCGCATCGTAACGCACGCAGGAGTCCCATAAAGTACAATCACTGGACCACTAGCCTTCCTGGCAATGATAAATTACCTCCAAGTTGACATCAAATACGTCGATGACAGTTCTGTCGTGGAGATTGTCCAAGCACTACAATACTCTACAATGCAAAAAAAGCTGATTATATTTATGAATAGACTGAAGACAATCACATGAAATTAAACACAAAAAAGACCTAGGAGTTGAGAATTTTATTCTCAACCACAGCACCAAAACTATTATCCAACCCATCAAACAAACAAAGATCCTAGGGTTCATAATCAATGATACACTCACTTGGTCGGATCACGTTAATTCAATCTCAAAGAGAAGCGCCAAACGTATGTACTTCCTTTGTATGCTCAAAGAGCATACACACCATTAAAATGAAATCATTGACGAGTACAAGGCCACCATTAGGTCTACATTGAAATATAGAGCCCCAATATGACACTCTGGAATCACTCAGGCCCAATGCGCTACCTTGTAAAATTTACAAAAATGAAAATGAGCTCTTTCAATTATCTATCCCGACGTCAGTTACGCCGATGCTATGAAGAACAACAACATTTCAACGTTAGCCTATAGTAAACGGACTCTCGCAACCAAATTTTTCAAGCGTATAGTGGACCGCAATTAGATGCCGGACAATCCTTTAGCCATACTAAACCACACCACAGAACTCAGAAAGCGCCGCCAATTTAAATTAAAGGCACGCACAGCCCATTATCAGAAAAGCTTCATTCGTTCAGACGCCGGGAAATATTAATTGTGTTTTAATTTTCTAATTGTGTCTAGTAGGATAAGGTTCGCCTATTGTAATATGTACTTTTATATATTTTTTAAATTATTTTTTATTGTAAATTGACATTCAAATCTCCAAATTTTATTAATTCCCAAATATATATATTATCTTTGAAAAAGAAAAAAATTGATTATTACTATAGGAAATAGTTTATTGTAAATATACTTATTTATTTTATATTATATATATACATATATTTTTATATTAAACTTTTACATTTTGCCAAATATAATATATATATATATATAATATTTTCTGAAGTAAGCTAATTGTCATGTTTTCTGCTATTTTTATTTATATCAGTAATCGTTAGAAAATAATAGTTTTGCGTAAATATATAGTGAATTAAAGGCTATAATAAAACACACTGCAAGATAAAAAAACTAGTATTAATCTAGATTAACTCCTATAAAAAAAACTAAGCCAACCCTTTTTACCTATACATAATAATATTCTTTGTGTATTGTTTTTACAACACTTGTATTGTAAACATATACTAATAAATTAAACTCAAATATTAATATTACGAAAATAAACCAAACATGATTCTCTCTAATAAAGTGATATTTGATAAATACTATTTTTCATAAGTTTGATAATTTTTTTAATGAATTATTTACTTTTTGAAAAAGTGCAATATTAAAATTATAATATTAATAATAATGCTTACATTTATTAACATTTTTAATTATTATATTATTTATAATTAATTTAAATCCGTCATGGGATTGAGAAATTTTAAAAAATCTGGAAATCCACTCGGACCTTGGACGAGAGAGCGGAGCGAGCGAAGTATTATTCGCGCCCACCACGAAAAAAATGTTGAGGTTAGTTTTAGCTAGAATGCATATATAAATGGGTGTTTAAAATATCATATAATATATTATTTTGTTTAAGAAACTACTTTCATAAGTCGCAATTTTCGATTTTCAAAATTTACAAATTTTAATT
>JAUZND010001959.1:0-13146 GCA_034780555.1 Coelogynopora nodosa
CTACATATTTTCTATGGCAACGCTTACCGATTCCGACTTTTCGAACGACTGATTCTTTAAAAGCGAGTCTGGAATCGAAACCGATTCTACTTTTCGAAAACGCTCTATATGTTTATAATTTAATAATGTTCTCTTGTCCATCAGGTAACGAACAGAATTATAAATATGTCTTTTCAATTGTGCAATTTATTTGTGTTTATTGTTAAATACTCTGGAAAAGGGGTTGTTTATTTATAATGTTTATGAATTTGAAAGATTTGAATTCATTAAGTTATTATACATTAAATGATCATTCTTAAATATGATTATTAAAAACACGAAATATGACAATACCCGTCGTTTTATTGAGGAAGGATATTATACACGAGTTACGGCTCTATTTATGTAATCGATTAATTTGTTGTTTGTTTATTTATTTGTTAAAACAAATAAACATTAAAAAATTAAGTAGAAACTGTTAAAATATAAATATATTTGTGGGATTGAGTAATACTAATTGTTCTCAACGTCGACAATGAACGCAACTTTATTATGTCATTCTTTATACAAAATTGCATATCATTAAGGAATATTTAACACATTGTGAGCCGTATTTACGATAAGTTTAAGGTGGATATATGCGACAATTAGTATCTGTAACAAGTTTGCATTTTTAACTTGCGATTTTTTTCCGAAAAACAATATTCTACAACCTCCTCAATCATATTTATAGTGTTGATTTAGCCGCCAAAGGCCATTCTTCTTGGAATCAAGTTATCTGGCTGTTATACTGAAGAAATATAAGTTCTTCCTCGTCTTCCTCATTTTTTATATCAATTTATTATACTACAAACAGATATTAATTGTTCTTTGTGGAATTAACGCATTTTCAACTGCTATAATTCTTTCTTCCAATTAATCATTCATTGTTCGTCAAACTTTATGTCTATAATGTGTTATTGAATTTTAATCATCGTACTTTTACAAAAAGCCACTCAGTTAATGGAATAGCCATTTTTCGATTAAAACATTAATATATAAATATTTGATAATTTTTTTTGAAATAATATAAAATGCGAATAATTGTAACAAATTATGTAAAAAATCTCATCTACAATAAATCCGATTATATGCAAGTTTTCTCTAGCTCTCTTCTATTTTACTCTTAAGAATATAATGACAGTTTGTGGCTATGGATGCAGATCTTATCCCATGGGTAAGGCTAATTTTGACGTTTTTTGTAATTACAAACTTGGGCAAAGATCAAAGTAATGGGAAAAAGTAATCATCACAATTATCTAGAAACAATGATTTAATATCCAAAATGTTTATTTTTATCGATTGTAATAACGAAATAATGCAATAATGCAATCTATCATAGTTTTTACGGATAAACAATAACATAAACCACAGAAAAGTATTAAAAAATCATATTATTAATTATAGACATAATTTGTAAACGTTGTAATAATTATGTTTAGTAAATATCCTGGGTGCCTTTAAATCAGTGGCGTCGCAAGGGGGGATAGGTGTGAGCAATAAAGACCATACCCCTCAATAATCAAGAGGCATCCATTTATATATAAGTTACAAATGACATATTACAAGTTACAGTTACAAATTAGTTCAGCGGAATCGTGACGAATCGTGTTTTGTAGTATATACTGTACAATATTTTCTATAACTTTACAATAGTTTCTATAACTCATACGTATACTAATCTCAAATCAAGATGGTGCCATTTTGACACCCTTGAGGAACTTAAATTAATAATCAATATCTGAGCGCCTCTCCTAATTGGTCCAAATAGTAATAATAAAATATCTTTGAAAATAAACATAATTTCGATATCAAAATAAATTTCAAATATGTTCTAAATAATAGATTACATATTATCTGACGATTTCAACTCGCTCTGTTGAAAATGGAAAATGAGGAATTTTTTTTTCAAAAAATGCAATGATCATACATCACTTGAAAATGACACATTTAATAAATCAATATGCATTTATAGAAGGTTTGATTTAAAATTCCGAATAGTATAAAATTAAAAATATCTTGAATACATTAAAGATGGCGTCCACACTTTTTGTCAAATGATATGAATTCTGAATTGTATAGAATTACAATTATGGCTTAGGATTAGTCATCTTTCTCGTCATTAAGTATAGGATCTTCCATTTTTTGTTTACTCATTGCAGCAGTCGTTACTTCCATTGCAACAGCAGAACATAGAGCAGCCGAGTTGGGCCACAACATATCCACATCTGGTTGGTGAACACGGCATATTAGATGAACATCCACATTTAATTATTTGTAAAACTTTAACAGGAACAGGCTTGTCTGCAATTGTCAAAAGAACGAACCCCTGAACATATTCATTCTTTGAGCAACCATAATGAACAGGAACACATACTCGGGTAGGTCAGGGGACACTGCAGACTTCCAATTAATTATTTTTAATTATTTGGTTATGTGTCCGGTATATATGCTGAAGGAATGACCCATTTATGGAGGAAACGTCTTCAATTTAGGTGCTGCTGTTATCTTGGTGCTTTTACATTTTTGAGGACCATACATCATAACGAATGACTGACATATTGCTTGTCAGTTTAGATCCATAACAAGCACCAATGAACCTTGTGGCCTCCAAAACAATTTCATCTATGTCTGCTTCAGGTTCTCCAAGACTTGGTAACAGATGACCACTTCGCATCTGTTTCAGCACTGTTGCCTTACCTATGTATACTCCACATATATGAAAACCATGTTACAGCCAGTTATCGTTTGCGAAGAGTTTCTCTGAATTGCCTCCTTGTTGCAGTGATGTAGCCTTGATATCCAGAATTTAACGACCAGCAATGAGAATAATCATCATAACTTTACAAGTAAGTTTATGTTGGTATAAGAAATGGATGAGCAACACGAAGACGTCAGTGTCGTCACACACAACTGATATTCCTTTCCAATTGACTCCAACTGTATCATCCGATGAACTATCACGACATCAGCTTCCTCATGTGTTGTTCTCAGTTCTGTCTCGATCTTTTAGTACAATTTCAGTAGTTCCGTGACCTTCCTTAACAAGTCTTCACACAAGTTGCCAATGCGCTGGACTTTGTTTGCTGTTACTGTTAGCGGCACTTTCTATGGTAATAGTGGTGTTTCTGGTTTGCTGTTTCTGTCAGCACAGTTTAGTCTTGCCACTGTTTTGGCACTTTCGTCATAGTACCGGTCAAAAATCAGATGAACTTCGGTAGTTAGCAGTCAGTTGATAATGTTGTTGGAGAAGTTGTTGGAAGAATCTTGTTCTGTTCCCTTGGCTGGCCACTGTACAACCACAATAGTGCACAACCATCAATGATTGTTGCCTGTATGTACTACATTCTATTATACTCGAGCGTTCAACTTGTAGTACTTTTTTGAGTGTGGATTTTGTGGTAGTGATCCTCATGTCACCATAATCTTCAAACATTGAGGAAGGGGCTGATGAAAGTTCCTACGACAGTACATCATTCACATCTATTTCCCTGGACTGTTAAAGGCAAATCACCCTTGTGTATATTAGTCCAGTGTCATAGACGGGCAAACCATTCACTTTTAAGTGCTTCTTGCTCACAGCCATCGTATGAACTTTTTTATGAATAACATTGTGAAATCCATTTGGCCAAGTAGATTCAAAATTACGCATCTATTTGTTCACTTTATCGGAAGCAATCCGTCCTGTCACGATATTGACAAGACAATTAGGATGACTTTCATTTTTCGGGGGAACAATCGAAGCGCTCAATTTAGTTTAAAGTTTACATCTGTCCTCGGCTTTTTTTTACTATTATGCCTGGATTATTTTTTTATGAATTATCACGGCATTCTCACCTCCATGTTTTGCCGTCAGCGAAAAGCCTTTGTGAAAAGTGTGCTGCAGATGTGCAGGCTCGGTACCCAACTCGTCACTGGGGCTGCGCTGATTTCAGTATGATACCAATCGGTACATCCGGGCCTTAAAAATACCACATAAAGGTTGTTTCGATAAACATGTCTGACCATATTTCATTTTATACCCCCACGAAAGTGACGCATGACATGTTGTCCATTAAAGAACTTATCCAATATAGCCTAAGGAAGTCTCTACATAGACCACAGGTATAGTAGAGCTCATACCTTGCATAGTTTTTATTTCCAGAAGCATTGAAGTAGGGGATCATCTGTTAAACTGCCGACATGTGCAAAGGTCAGTCCACTTCACGTTTTGCCCGTACTGGCTTGATCAGATTGTCGACCCAAAGTTTTGTTGCTCAGCTGAGTGCTGCTTGTGTGTGTATTGATAGCAATTCAAAATGTAAATCTACATAATTTATAAATGCATATTGATATATATATAGAATATGTAGAATATATAGAATATATAGAATATGTGTTGTTTTCGCGTAATGCATGATAATCACATTTTTTGACAAAAGTCTGGACGCCATCTTTAATTTAATACTATTCGGAATTTTAAATTAAATCTATAAATTCATATTGATATATTAAATGTGTAATTTTCAAGTGATGTATATGATCATTGCATTTTTTGAAAAATTGCATATTTTGGCATCATTATGTTGACGCCATTATGAATATGTATGTTTCCATTTTTCAAATTTTTAACAGAGTCAGCTTATGTCGTCAAACAATATATAAATTTCAATTCAGAAAATATTTGAAATTCATATCGATATAGAAACTATGTTTATTTTCAAAGATAATTTATCATTACTAGTTGGACCAATTAGGAGAGGCCATCAGATATAGATTAATGATTTTTCAAATTCCTCAAGGGTGCCAAAGTGGCATCCTCTTGATTTGAGATCAGTATATTTATGAGTTATAGAAACTGCAATAAAACATTCAAATATACTACAAAACACACCTCAGCCCATATTCGTACTCTCGCCACTGGACTAAATAGAGGGTTTTAGTGGAGAATAGGACTCCAGTGGAAATAAAGGGTCCCTAGTAGAGTTTAGAACCCCTTTAAAAACGCTGGTGAGGCCCCTGTAAAATACATACAATATATCTACATTATTTTTATGGTATCAATTATAATATTAAAATTAATAAGAAATTATTTATCCGAATATTATGGTATTAAAAATGTAATTGAGGTGTATATCACATGAATTGTTGCAGTTGAATCAGTCACATCCCCTCATTTTTGACATTTCTCGAGCGCAAACTGTACAAACTATAAATGCTATGTCCTGAAACATTGTTAGACGAAATAATAGTCCTGTCTATATCGGGGAGACGTTCTTTAAATCTGGTGACATCAATGTGTCAAACTAACATGAAACTTAACCAGAATTAACTGCGTTATAGTCTGAAACTTTAAAATCGATATTCCCAAAGGCGGCATCTGACGAGCGTTTGCAAGCTTTACGCTATTATTTACAGACTAGCCGATTGATTGACTCTAATTAGATTCAAATTGAGATTTTAATACTAACGAACAACACTGTCTTTTATCTTGTAATTTATTTTTTAATATAATTTATTTTGTTCGTTGTTCTTATACTAGATTACAGATCGAAATGTGGGAAGAAGAGATGAAGTGTATTATAATGATATAGTTTGTAATTGGTACAGTCAAGGGTAAAAAATATATGCCAGTATCAAAGCAAGGGTCCAATATATCCCTATTATCAAGGATCCAAAATATACCAAAAAACATCACCTGCGGGGTGGTTTCGAGCAAGGTTGTAAAAATCGACCAGAGAACTGCTTCGATTAACACATTGGAAGATTTACATTTTCTTAAGTTTTTGAGTAGTTTGTGGTAAAATTTAATTTTAAATGTATAATTGTGATAGTATTCATTTTCACACAACTTTATTCTTACTGTATTGTATTGTTATGGTAAAACTTAATTTTTTGAAAATTTATTATTAATAATTGTTTTGTGTATAAATCACATTTCAAATAAAATTTTAACAAAATTTAAATTGATTTAAAAAAGAATTTTTTTTTAGTTAGTCTGTATAGTTGTAGTAAACTTTCTGACAAATAACTTTAAAATGCACCAATTCTCTCTTAAAATCAATTTTCGTGCATTTAATTTTAACTTAATGCAAATTTGACGAACATTTAAATAGGCATAATTTTGATTAACCGTTTTTCTGAGTCATCTTTTAATTAGAAATTAGATATATACCTAGATCAGTATAGAATCCGTTTAATTACATCATTCGCGTGATGTCCGAGGCATCTTATGACGAAACCTGGATTTACTCCTGTATACTCGATGACAACTCCTTAATGTAATCATTCTTTCATCCTACTTGGGGACGATATTTTTTGTATTTTTCACTCGGTATTATTTATTTTTCATTATCAAACTACAGTATATACGACTGTACAAAAGTAGAAAGGGAGCTTCAGTGTGTTGATTACTATAGGGGCGAATTAGCCGCTATATTTTCCAGCTTGTGTCGATTCGGTTGTTCCCAAGAGTCAGAACAACCGCCGCGCGGTTCAAGATTCTTATAAATGACTCACTATAAATGACTGACTTTCTCGGACGTGATGGATCACAGTTGTGATAAGTAGGTAAAGCTAGAGAGGAGAAGGCCTTTCATCGATTACAACCGCAATGCATATTATTCCCCTGTCGGAACCCGTTCCAAATAGAACATATTCGGGAATTATCGGGAGTTTTCTGTTCACAGTAACGCACACCTAACCGTTTTCTTAACTTGAATTTAATAATAATTTTATCAGTTCCTATATGCGCGCCTTTGATTGATACATATTTTGAAAAAGTGTGTCCTCGGCCTTCGATTCCCCAGTGGACCGACTATAAAAGGATTATTTCCGTTATTTTTGAAGTATAAGTTGAAATATACTGTACATAAATTGGGCAGAGTACACACACCATCAACTCCTTCGGGAGTTTGTCGGTCGAAGATTGTCTTATTAAGAAAGCTATTTAGCGTGTTTCTCTGGTTGAGGGTTTCATCTTCTGCAATTATAATTTCCCTATTTTGTGTGTATTTATGCAAATTTAGTCCTCCAGTCATCCACCAATTTCTGATTCTTAATTGTACTTTTCGTTAGTCAGGGCATTGTGTTTTTTTATAATTAGGAACTTATTAGAATAAGTGGTCTGTCTATTAGGTATAGTAGACTCACGTTCTTTTTACAAGTGAGCCGTTGAACTCATATTTAGCATACTCGATCACAACATCAATGGTTTTGATAATAGTGTGAGTTGATGTACTGTAATCAAGATGCACACATTACATAGACACGAATGGTCGTTATTTTTTTAACCGAATATATAATGTGGAACCATTTCCATTTACCGGATTATAGTCTACCACGATATTTATCAATGTTGCATATTGCAGAAGTTCCGTCTGTCATCTGTGGCAATTAACATAGTTAAATCTCTTATGCACCATTGATACATGAATACATTTGCAATGTCAAGAATTTTTTTATTAATCTAAGAAATGGCATTATCTTTTCATTACTACTATAGGTGCCAACGTCTTGGCAGTTTATCACTATATTTTACTTAAGAAAATTTGATTAATATATGTATGAGTACTTGATTAACATTATGCGAAATGTACAATTTATATATATATACATTAATTCGGTATATATTATTAATCAAATGGTGACATCTTTTACCTATTTCAGTATTTTTATTATATTTAAAAAATCGCCATCGTTCTTATTGAAGTCTAAAGCAATTGAAAATGTGTAATAATGTATAACATTTTATTTTATCAAAATTAATAACTTTTTATTTTACTACAAGTACATTACAATTTTCGCATCCACTGGTCAGATTAGAGATATTTATGATATAATAAATACAAATCTAACATTTTTAAATCTGGCTTTGACTTGTGTTAGGGCCTAATGCTTTTCTATATTCGCCGAGTTTATGTTTTGCTAATGAAACTTAACTCTACTTAAATTATTATGGTAAATGACAACTTTCCATTCCAAAATCAACATTTTATAGGATAGTAACATACAAATAATGTGTTTCTATCAATTAGAAGTAAATTAAAAACACATTATACTCTTTTCCTAAACGGGCAAAACTTTAACCATACAAAAAGGACACTTCAGTTTCAAAAGGGGTTGTTCCATGGGACAACATTGACAAAAAAAATTTTTGTAAAATAATTATTATGTTTAAAGGAAGAACTATTATTATGTTTCTTACAAATATATCAATTAGAAAACTTTTCATAAATCAAATGGAATTGATATTTAAACAAGTTTAACAATTAAAGGGATAGTTTGTTAAGACCAGCAAATACAAAGTTAGCAGCATTATTTCATGAGGTGTTATTATCATCAATTAAATTGCAGAGGTGTAAAAAAACTGCAGGAGCATCCTGTTGGTTTTAGTTATCATCCGACCCGTCTTTATAGTGATCACAAATATCATAATATTTTTAGTAATATTATATCATTTTTAATTATTTATTTCTAAACGTTAACATTTCATAATTAATGACATATTATATTCATTGTATAAGCCTAATTAAAAGTGCGATATGATTACAAGATTTTAATATTGTAAATATATATTATTATTATTTCATACTTATCTCCGCATATTAGCCTATATTTGAATAGAGGACATTATTTTCTCATATTATATTTAATAGCCATATAGTTAATCGGTTCATTTCAAACAAATAGTGAAGCTTCAACCATAAAAGTCGACAACACATAACATATTCTGGGAACATGATATAATAATGTTGAAAGTATAACCAACCAATACACGTTGATATAATTTATTGCTTCAAAATACAGTCAATAAATAGTCAATCAATATTTTTTTTCTTCTATTTTATAAACAATGAGAAAAACCTAATACAAGGCGTCCTCTTTACGGTTTTAACTCAGTAATTACTAAAAACAGTTCTGAGTAATCAAATAGAACAAAATGGAATCGCTATTTATATCCGCTGATCCAAGCAATTATTTTAAACATTTTTTTATTCTGCACAAAAAGCGTTTTCATTATGTTTTCTCTAATCTGATAAATTGCTGACAGAATTAGTTGTGTGGTTGTTTTATAGTTTTCCTACTAAGCACAGACAATTATTTAATTGCTTGTTTTATTGTTACGATTGATCAGAAAGATTCATAAAAAATGTTATAGGGTTTATTTTATAAGGCCATTTTCAATGATTTCGATCGAATTGAATCATTAGTAAAAAAAACCTGACAGCTAATCATAATATTTACTTTGATATTTTGATACTCTGTCATTTTCAACTTTAACAAAATAAAACAAGTTTTATGTAATTATACACATTTTAATTATAGATTTATTTATTTGACTCGATTTATTAATTTGTAATTTAAACTGTTGTTAAACAGATAATAAAAACTAAAATACAATATGGATTATAATAGTTAACTTGTTCACATTAAGAAACACCTTGAAATAACTAAATGAACCAAGTGAGTGAATCTTTTTTTAAATATAACTATTTTCACATAATTTTGCACACACTATACGCAAATAAATTTTTAAGTTATTAGTATTATTTGCGTATAGTCATAATATGATTTCCTACAGTTGTCTTATATACCTGTCCAGCTAAAAATAACAAATACAGCATAGAACAGTTAATCTAAATCGGAAGTTTATGTCCACTGAAAACGACAGATAAACGACATCAAGGTGACTTTTCAATCAAGTCCTGTCCAGAGAAGATAAGTTTGCTCTTGTGTTGAGCGTCAAACATGTTGTCTACATATACATTAAGGTTATTTAGGTAAACATTATAGAAACCTAAAAGAAACAATATGTGATACATTTGACCCTGCTTGAACAAAGACTTCCCACATTAAAACACATTTTCTAAGTAAAATTTAATTTATAATTTATGTCTACTCGATTATAGCGCACTAAATACATTCTATGTGTTTCTTTATTGTCTAAGAATTATACCGCTTGACTTATACAAAATGTGTAATTAATACTAACGGCAAGAGGTTCAAAAAATAACTCGAGCGTCTTATTTGAATATGAATTCAAATTGCATTAGTAGAATATATCGTTTTCGTAATTGAGAGTATAGTGACTTTTTATCAGTAACATTTTACCAGTGAAATTAGTATTTTTTTCGCTGTTATAACATATATAAGTTGAAAACATTAAAATGAATTTTATTGTAAATAAAATGGTTTATTTGATAGTTGTTTGTGTAGATGTGAGCAAAATAGAAATACTGAAATTGTTCTTCCCACCAATGAACCATTTTCTTGGTGTTCGAGAATTTTTGCAATTTTTAACAATTACCATCGAAAAACGTTGTTATATTTATTATATTTTCTTTTTTTCTTTTGACTGAGTAATATTTTTATAGTAAGTTGTTACGTGTTATGTTATGAATTAAATTTATATTATTTAAAAATTAAAACTAAGTATTATCAATTTTAAACTATTATAAATGATTAGAGCCAACTATATATTCGATAATGATCAAGTTATTGGAAGTATAACTTAATAATATAGCTAATACATCGTTTAACCATTCTTTATTATAAGTACAACGAAATACAAACAACTTGAGAAAATATATAACAAAATTATGTGTATTGTATTTTGTTTTATATTCAATATATTTACATGTGTATAAATTGTGCGTGTAATCAATTTGCTTTATTTGTTTTTACTGTTAATTACAAAAGTTTGGTTTGTTTGCTTAAAATGTATTATTGAAATAAAATTAATCGTATTTTTTGAATGTATGTTTTATTGCTGCTAAGTTTATAATAATATAATGCACTAATAAAACGTGTGAAAGGCAAATAATAATTTCCCGTAAATACTATTAAAAATTGATATAATCTAACCTTTGCTAAACAAGTTAACAAAACAATGATGCACTTTAATTTTTTTTCTCGAATAGATTATGATTTTCTGAATTATTTTCAGAACAACCTTCTGCTAATGCTGAACAATTTTTTGTGTTTAAATACAAATACAGAAGATTCATTTAAAAGCGGTAATTAATACACTTGCCAATTGAAATAATGATAATCAGTTCATATCCTTATTTGTTGTATTTCTGCATTTTATTGTTTTGTAAATTATTTTTAATCAAACATCTTATAAACATCAAAATTATTTTTGCATCAAAATTTAATTTCACTAGTCAGGTTTACAAGTTAGTATATCAAGTAAGGCTTCCAACGAGTGTTACAATTATTTTCTTCAAAATTTTTATTATGAAGATTAACATTTTCTGTATTTTGATAACAATGTAACGTAAATAGTATAATATATTCAACACTGATTTTTATTAAAGACATATTCCACTGCGATTTTATTCAAAGTAACGTTTAAAATATATCCATACGTGTAACAAGAATTCACGCGGAAGAGAAATAAATACATTTTCCCAGATAATCTAAAACAGAAAAAAATGTTGCACGAATGAACGTGCTTTAAAATTAATAGAATTTGAGCCGTCATAATTTTAGATTTTTAATTAGCATTTCCTACGCGTTTTCTCGTGATAAAATATTCACTATACCATTGCTGCAAAATAATTTTTACCAAGTTTTATTTATAGTGACTTTATTTTTATCTTGTTTTTAGAAGAATCCTCCTTTCCTTATATTGGTTTAAAAATATAAATAATTATATTTAAAAAAAATTCCCTTAACCAAGATATTGAGGCCACTTTATATAAATATTGTTCAGCCAGTTAAAATCTTCTGATGTGCATAACATTAATAGTTTTGTACATAATATTATGTAAAATGCAAATAATACTTTTAGCTTAAATTAGCTTAATTGTTTTATAATCTTACATGTTGGTTAAAACGCAAGATATTGACAGTTAAATATGTGTGTCACCAATCCGAATTTTTGTTGTCAATGGGTTTCACACATATATTACAAATTAATTTATACTACGATATACTATACTATGCATAGCTGTTTCGATATGTGTAAAACTGTTTAAAGCTTACTATAATTACTATTTCACATTAATTATAATAAATTTGGTTCCGAAATAAAAATTAATGTCAAGTGTACTTAATAAAGTAACTTTATTTGAATATATCACACATTCTTATCAATAAATACCACTTTGTTACACGTTCTCCATATTTCTCCATATTTCTCCATACACCACGTCAACAGCTTCAACGCAAGCAACAAGTACGAACAGGTGCTCAACTTCGAGTTGAACCTCTCCGTCCAGGGTCTCGACCTCAGCCAGCTCATCTCCAGCCAGCGCTATCGGATTATGCTCCGCTATCGGGACTACACCTTCAAGGATGTCATCCTTGTACTCCAGTCGATAGCCCGAGTGGTGCTGGACACGACCCCGCCCGGCATTGACCTGGTCACGCTCGAGGATATCGTCATCATTCGGCTGATTCAGTGCCGGAAGTTCCCCTCTAGAAGCGGTGAGCGGGGGTTTATAGGCCAAAGAATCAACCTTCTTGACAAAAAAGGACCTCAAACCATGCGCGGAATTTTAGTTTTTTTGGGAATTTCTCAGTTTTATTTAAAAGTCTCCTAGTTTTTGAGTGATCTGTACAAAATATTAGGATAAAAGGACATTTTTCTTCGCTGTATACTTACTTTTCAATAATTGTATTGTAAATAAATTTAGAATAATTTGCATTTATTGTGAATAATTCTGGTAGTAAAAACTAGCGGTTTGGCTTCTATAACGATTGGCTAAGCCATGCAAGATTTTGACTACCTATACAGTCGCTCAAGCAAAATATGACATGAAGTCATTAAAATTTATGTGAATTGGGAGTACTTAGCAGTAGGAGGGGGCTGTCGTGCGGACACGATGATGTCATACGAGTTCGGCAGATCACCTATAGTCATAATATGTTTTCACACCTTAAATTTTAATGTTGTGTGGAAAAGGGAAAGAAAAGGGTTCCCCGCTTTATGAATACCACCCCAGATTCTAACAAGTCTTTAGATTTGAAGCACTTGAAACCGGGAGATCTCAGGATTACATTCCTTTCTGTTATGGCATGTCTGCATGCCACAGGGATGCTTCATAACAATTTTCAATGCCGTAGACACTACCCAATTTCTGGTGTCGGCTGGATTCAAAGCAAGTTCATACTGTTCATAACGTACTTATGTAACTGACC
>JAUZND010001960.1:0-13146 GCA_034780555.1 Coelogynopora nodosa
TATTATTTCTGATTTATTTCTTTTCTTTCTATCTGGTGAGCTGATTTTGCCTGATTGATGGTTCCAATCAATTTTAACTATATATTATATATTTGAGAGTTGTTCAGCTTTTTGGATAAAAGTGAGTCTAATTGATATTGTGTTAATAAATGCAAACAATGTTTTCTAATTGTTTTCCCATATTTCAAATACTATTTATGCAATGAATTAAAAAGTTGAAAGTCAACATTTTATGTTCTATAGTAGAAACAATCATGTTTTAATAAATCTCAGATACAAGTTTAATATCACAGCTAATATACGTTGAAAAATCATCGAATGGCCAACACCTATATAATCTAAACAACAGTACTTTTTTGCGTTGTCGATAATAATTTAAAATTTCACAATATCTTAAAAAATTGTTGAGTTGCTTTCAATGAAAATCCATAATTTCGCCACTCATATTAAAACAATACTATAGTATAGATCCTACTCTATGCGTATTAATAGATACTATAAACAAATACACAGAAAACTTTACAAGAAATTAGTCAACCAAAAATTAATCAATATTTGATAAAGCCGAATAAATGCAGGTGAATAAGGCAGCGCTTGTTTGTGGTAAATATGTAACAGTGTATTTCATGCTCAAACGATATTATTAATGAATTAATACTTAACGTTCAATAACTTTCGATCATAACACCCCCAATTAACCGCCAATTAAACATTGTTTTTTAAAATTATAATTAAGCCGCTGCACCATATTAAAAAATACATTCAAGCAAAGGAGGTACCATAATTATGATCTACATTAAGGTGTATACCGCAGTCTTCGATATAAGAACATTCAGGTGTATCACGAAAAACATTTCACCACATATTCAGAACTAGAAACAGTTATTTTATTATTTATCAGTCGTTATTCTCTCTGTATCAGTAGCCTACACTATGTTTTTAATGTAGCCTACAGTTAAATAGCGGCATTGGTTTTTATGTGAGCTGGCGTTGTGTCTCGTAAATATAACCAATTAATTCCGAAAAACGGTTTCTATATATTATGAAGGCAACATTTCCGTTTAATTGCAAATATAAAATATAAAAATTGGAAAATGAGAAAATGTCGAAAAGTGTTGTGGTGGCTAGCACACTGATGCCAACTGATCAAGTGTGAATATTTTCACATTTGACAAATAGTGTCGGTCTCCTTTAAATGACGTTTCCATGGATCATTTTTGACAGAACCATTTCCTAAATGCTATATATTGTATATATATTTCAAAACTCTAACAGCGAGTGGTGCATTGATCAATTCGGTTAAAAATGAGGAAGTATGCGAACGTGTTAGATGTATTGCATGTTTGGTAAGTGCGTAAAAGAGTTACACACTTTGTTATCCGATGGCAGGGCGCTATAGTGACACACTTCTAGTATGTTTACATGAAGCTTACATGTATTTATCTTGAAATCTTTTAATTCTGATAAATAATATAAAAGTTGGATTCAAATTAGCGTAGACTCCAGCGTAATTGTTTACTACCATAGTGAGATCAATCATGATTGTTGTTGCCATAGAGCCTTATTAAAACTATACTATTCAGACTACACTATATACATTAAGATAACACTATAAGAACAATTCAATAACTTTGATTGTAGCAAAAATGAAGTAGCATAAATAGTCATATAACTGGAAGTTGATATTTCAAAGATGCCCTTGATATCAGTAATAGATATACAATATATACAGTTGAATATTATATCATTTATAAAGTCAATAGTATATTTCGTATTTGTCTGTTTGGAAATGTTCCCCTTTTATAGTTTCTTACGGCGCAGTCATTCCAGTTGTATGTTTTGTGTTTTATCTTTTATCAGTGTTTCTTGTGCTCACTTTGGTTTAAGTAGTCAGATGACTGTTTTTAATTGATCTATCGATATCCATAGATGACAAAAAACATATATTTTAGTTATATAAACAGGCTTAAAAAATACTGTTGTCAAAAAAGTAACAAGGACCACAGAGCAGGGGGGTTTGAAGGACTTTAAACCAACCAACTTTATAATAATTATGTTGTGTAGGAGCTCGTATACCGATATTAGATTAATGCTTGTTTCAAAGAGGGTAAATCTGTCAAATATCCAGATTTTCTTAAATTTCGTGTTGTACTTCTGTCACCAAAAAAGTAGTTTCTCAAAACGTAAACATTGTCAACAATACTTTGGCGATTTTAAATGGTCTACCTTTTTTCAGAAAAACAATTATTTCACTTTTTCCTTTTTTCATTCTTTCGTTAACTGAAAGTTAAGTATTATTGTATTATTGTACTTCTGTCAACCATTATATTATAGTTGTAAATTAAATTATATTCACTATTGGTCTTTGGGAATACATATATTGTATCTCTCATAAAATATAGTGAATTTGACTAAATTATAAATAGCCGCCCTTTAAAATAATCAAACTTTTTTCTAAGTGGTGCCGATTTTTAATTATAGAACTAAAAACGGCTCCGCAATGTGTTTGCTGTGTATCAAAGCAAGCATTGCACGCTATGTACAGAGGTTCCAATTCCTTTCACAATAAAGTCGGTATAAGAATGGATACTAAACCACGATACCAGTCGAGGAGTTGTGACTTTTAAGCTTTTTTAAAAATTAAATGACGTTTAAAACACGCATTGCAGGCAATATTTCAGATTTATGGAATTAAGATATTAATTTGTTTACCAGACAAATTTGATTAAAATTATAACCAGTTCCAATTGATCCTGACTGAATTTATGGAAGCTCTTCGCCTAACAAAATGATTCATTGTATACGCTGGGTGAATTGATTTGAAGGTTAGGAGCTAGGAAATAATTTTAAAATGTAATAAAATCTCCATATTTAAGATAATTAACCTAAATTTTATCACCCAAATATCACACTTTATTCCGTCTGTTTGGAGCAATTATTAAGGATCCAAATGGAACAGGTTAACTACTTTATAATTGTGTGCTATGCTATATGCCTGGTATATACAAATATTAAAAAATCGTGTCATGTTTGATTTCCGTTTTTATAGTATCATGTTGACAACAGATTGGTACTATAAAATTTGCGCTAAAGGGCTACGGCCCGCTTAATTTTCGGGATACCAGAAAGTATAATTAAAATGAATCAAACTGGAAACAATAAAGGTAAAAACATATTTAGATGTAGGCAAATTAATTTATAACTACAATGTAGATTAATTACTATACAATTTAGTATACATTTTTAGATCGCATACTTATCTAAACTTCACCATAATAACTTGGAACTTCTTAACATTTTTAAAATGCTAAATTGTTTTAGATTAATGTGTTATTATGAAATCAGTTTTGTGAATTTGTTAAACAGAAACATCCTTTTGAAATTATTATATACGAAATATAATAGTAATAGATTATTTTTTCAAAATTTTGGCAACCTAGTCAGAATTATTCAATCAATTTAATGAATTAATTAGGCTAACAAGGACTCCTTATTAGGCTTACAAGCGCTTCTTATGAGCCTAACAAGGGCTCCTTATGAGGCTAACAAGGGCTCCTTATGAGGCTAACAAGGGCTCCTTATGAGGCTAACAAGGGCTCCTTATTAGGCTTACAAGGGCTCCTTATGAGGCTAACAAGGGCTCCTTATGAGGCATTATTAGGCTTATAAAGGTTCCTTATTATTTTATTGTGAACATTTGTTTTGTTGATTTTTAAACAATTTTTGATTTATTGGAATAATTCTGTTTTTGTGTCGTATGATTATAATTATTTATATATCCATAAATGGAATTCCTATTCCGACAACTCTATTTATGCTCTTTTAAACGTGAATAACAAAATGAAAAACGATGCTTACAAAATGAGTTTAGAGGACACAGTGATATTTTCCATATCAATTATGAATAATGCAGTCCAGAATTTCCAGGAACATACATAAATTACATAATCCAAATGCCATATTAATTTTTCTTAGAAAAAAACCTGTGCAGTAAGGGGTTGAACTAACCCCTTAGAATTACTTAAAATCGGTTAATTAATGAAGATAAAGTAATACAATTGTTGTGTCATTTTCTGTTAGAGGAAATAACACATTACATTATATAATTGGTTTGGTAATTAACCATAAGAGTTCTGTGAATTTTATTCACAAAATTCTTAATTGATTTGAGCTTGCAATATATATATTAGAGAGAAGTTTTTGCTCCTCTCAAATTCTACACTACACTATACCGGACAGATATAAAGTGAGATCCCCAAAAAACCCTGCGACAGCCCAGCCGCCTCTCAGCCATACCCACCTTGATGATCTGCACCATCTCCTGGCGCTCTATCGTCCCATTGCCGTCGATGTCGTACATCTGGTAGGCCCAGTCCAGCTTCTCCTCTGGCTTGCCGCCAGAGGTGATGTTGATCGCCAGCAGGAACTCCTTGAAGTCGATCTTGCCCGAGTTGTCCTTGTCGAAGGTGCGGAACACGTGGGTGCAGAACTCCTCCGCGTTGCCGTCCGGGAAGAAGCCCGAGTAGACCTCGATGAACTTCTTCTTGCTCAGCTGGCCCGAGGGACAGTCGCGCTGGGGGATGGGTTGGGAGGGGGGGGGGGGGGTCGGGGTGGAGGGGGGGTTATTTCCGTAAAAAAAAAGCCCTAATTCGTTAAAAATGTAAATTAAAAATAAGTTTTGAATTGTTTTCTTATTAAATGTTTGTAACATTAGTTGTTACGTTGTTATTGATGTATTTCGCCAACCGTATATTATTCAAAAATCTAGAATTCATACTCATGTTACAATTGATTCGGAACTTTACATGTGGTGACAGAGCTACATAGTTTGTTTTCATTTAGCTTATATGAGTTACGATTAAACCTATACCCAAGGGAGTGGGGCTAGGAATAAGATAAAAAAAAGAGGAAAATAGATAAAATGAAAAACAAGGTGAACAGGGAGGAAAAAAAATAAGGGGAAGGCTCCGGAGAAAAAAGAAAGCATAGAAAGGAGATTGGAGGGGAAAAGGGGCAGGAGAAGCAAATATGGAGAGGGGAGGGGGTTTCAAATCACAATCCCCCCCCTGCAAAAACAACGCGTCCACCAATTGGTTTCATGGGTGATCTGAATTCTTCAACCCGTCGTAATTACATTTAGGTGTATTTCTTGAAAACAATAATTAATTGTCGTATTTTATATAGCAGCCCCTTACAATCTAGATATCATCTTATTATGTAATATCGGACTGTTTTCTTAAGATTGAGATAAAAAAAGAAAAAAGAAACAGCCTACCGATGTAGAGATTAAAGAATTTCTCTAATCGAAAATAGTCACATAATTAATCATAAAATGGAGATGCTACAAGTCTTTGGTTAGTATATACATGCCAGTGTGGTTACAAGTATATTACTATTATATAAATACATTGGCAACATTGGAAGCCGCCAAGTATAAATATGTAATTATTTCCGATTTATGTTTAAATATATTCTCTAATTTTTGTTACAAATTATAACATAACGTAATAAATACTCGTTGAACAGTTTTTTTCTCATCAATTTATTTAAGTAATAAATGTGTGTTTTTCAGAGGATATATACTACTGGAGATAAATAAGTAGAAAACTATAAAGAACGCACAGGGCGCGATGTAGAATTAATGGACTAAGAAAAACTTGATAAAAACAAGAAAAAGGAGGGTAAAAATCGACAAATGGCGTGCAAACTAATGCAAGATATCATTGAAATATAGTTTGGGCTGTTCAGAATAAAAACGCTACCGAAACGACTTGACCTGGACCTGGTCGGTCGATACGAGTTGATCGTATATGATAAAAGCGATTTGGTGCTGCTTATTATTTGAGTTTTCAGGATTGACCGAAACAGTTTGTCCGCTGTCCTGAAACGTCGCTCTTTCAGAGAAGTGGAATTCTACTATATGCAATACAAACTGGCTCATGAAACCCATACAATTGGAGAAGACCGACAACTATTATTCAGAGGGGCACTCAACTGAAGATGGTTGAGTAATGTTATTACACTATGGTTCCATAATGTGATCAAAATCGCAGTTAAAAAATAAGTATGTAAATCCTTACAGGTTCTTTGAGTGTTAAAACAGCAATTGCATGTATTGATTTTTTAAAATATCGATATTTTAAATAACGTATAAATGGTCGCTTAGTGTATCCTATATTTCTAATTAATTAGGTGGGTCTCTGCACTTTTATTTGTGATCTTTTGTTACTTAAAAAATTTGGTATCTCAGTAAGAAAGTTGGTATCCATGCTATAATGCACATATCTTGCATTCATTTTTGAACATACATGTACACATTAGACATTTTTTACTTTAAACTTAAATAGAAGTTTTAACTTTAATTCCCTAGTTAAGTTATGAAAAACTTTTGGAACAACATTTTTAACTATATAATATGAATTTTTGGAAAAATTATAAAATTATAATTTTTTTGTAATAAAGTTTTTAAAAATATAAAATATTCAGTATTTTGATAAATTACGTATTATGACTTATTGTATGCTTATAATTTCACACAGGTAAACATGAACAATCTGTTTCAGCAACCATTAAATATTTTTTTTCTAAATTAGATACCTATGAGCATGGTTCTAAATTTTAACTATGGTTGTCTATATATGAATATATCGTATAGAAAATAAAACTGGTATCGCGCGCGGCTGGGACACTCACCGAGAAAATGTGGCATCCCGGATATAACGGGATAAACCTAAATATAGTTTTGTTTAACTGATGATATCATTTGTTCAATAAATCCTTATAGTAATGGAAACCACACTGGTATAATATTTATATGAATACGTTATTATTTTTTTAACATTTCGTTTTAAAAAGTAATACATATAAATGCAAATAACAGTGATTTAATGATATCGGACGATTTTCTTCAAAATTATGATGGGTAATAGCTACCAGGCCGAAACGTTGATTACTAATATATTAGAAACCTGGTGTTTTTTATTGTTGCTATCTATCCCGTTATTAAATACAGACAAAAAGCTTATATTTTAATCTTTTTTAATAGTCTAAATAATGATACTAGAGGAAAATAGATCATTCAATTAATGATGTATAGAAAAAGAATATAATAACAGCCGTCGGGAAATGAATGTTAGTTATCCTACAAATGTATCCCTTGCTTGACTTATTCAGTACAACATTTAAACCTAGCCGCTGAAAAACACACATATAGGATGAAAAGGAAAATCAAACGAAGGCATTCTACATCACTTTGTCTTGTTTTCTATATCACCTTAAAACTAAGGCATCCAGTGGCTTGTTATGAAATCGGGCCGGGGGGACACATGTGTACAACATTTAAAATAATAAAAATAGATGTATGATGCAAAAAATTTAATGACGCAATTAAAAAAATAAAAGTGATAAAGGTCAACATTTAAGATGCTTAAGGTATTAAAAAGGAATGGCTATGAGAAAAAATATGTTGTAGGTATGTATCTTTAAATGTTTATATGTACGCATGTTTATGTACATTTTGTGCAAAATCATCGATATTTATGTACAAAACCACAATTTTTTTAAAATAATGTTTGTAAGGATTATGTTATAACACAAAAATTACAAAATCATAGCATAACATATTGTTTAAATATTTATTTCAGTACTTTTTAATTTAATTGTTTTAAACCTTGATAAGTAATATTATGCAAATTTTAATGAGTTTTTCGATACTACAATTGTTGCTTTTTAATTAATTAAATTTTGTTTTATATGTTGCTTAATGGATATATATTGAAATATTTAATATTAATTAAAGTAATTAAATATTTCAATTCAATTAAACAGAATAAGTTAGCCGCGGCATCGTTTCAAAGACAGCAATATTAATAATGTTAATGACAACACCAACAAAGCAATAATGATTATTTCGTAAACTTAATTGTCCTTGTTCTACATACATATTGAAGACAACTGTATACTACCTATCCTGTGGCTGGCTCGGAGCTGTATGCATTTAAGTTGCTCTCTTTATGAACTTAACATAGAGCATGACGCGATGATAGCGCTCGCTGGAGCACTGACTGAAACCCAACTGTGAGTGTTTGTCAGCGGTAAACAAAGTTTGTTTGGTCATGACAATGTCAATTCAAACGGATAAACAGCTATCTTATATACAATACATTGTTGTTTGTTTGTTATACTTATGTAGAACACGACCTATTAGGATATGTGAATCCTTGCTGTTATTGATTTCATTCTCGCCATTTTTTGGTGAATTTGTATATAGGAGAGTTTTGAGGCGAATGTGTATGTATATATATATATATTCCCAAATTAAATGTATTTATTTGAATTACAATTAGAATGGTATACGCATCACAATATATAAATTAAATAATTTAATTTTATATATTTTAAAATATATATAAACTAATAGTTATGTTTTATACTTAATATGCGATTATTAAAAATAGTAACGTGTTTTTTTCTTAAGCCTATATATATAAATGTTTACTCAATAATAAAATATATTATATTACAGTACACATACGATTGCATATATCGCTATATAGGGAAATTCTTGATCGATATACATGACTTTGTTGGCTAAAATAACATGATTTCTTCTTATCATGATACATTTATATATGACGTACACATATATACTGTACAACATCGTAGACACTTTGAATACTTTTGGCTATTTGTTTAATTATATAACATATTAACAAAGTGTATATAGAGAAAAATATACAATGCATGTTCAGGATTAAAATGCAATTCATGTACATGTCATGAGGTTAAAATTCATCAAAGGCATACTGATAATTTTTGATAAACTGTTTAAGCCAACAGTATAATACACCTAAATTGTGTTTTAGTTAACAAAGCCGGAAACCAAAATGCAACCTTACAATATATTGAAGGAGTCAACTTGTTTACTCCGCCGTTTAGCCAAATGAATTAAATTTTATTGAACCAGTCAATAAGCAAGTGCTGCATGGAGTCAGATGTAAGCAAAATTGTGCCGTTTTTGTAAATGTTTCTATTACAGTTTCCTATTCGATCAGGCATCCGACTAAGATTATAATAATGCGAATCAACATATCATAAACACAAATTTCGGAAGATTTCACCAGGATCATTTTCTCTGTGCGTATAGCTTTTTGGTGTTTAGGTCTATGTGAATGAATGAACCGTATAATATATATTATCGGGGTAGGTTAATGTGCGCGAAATCCTTTTATAGAAATTGAGAGTTGCAACGTTTATTTGTTTGACTATGTTATAATATGAACAGTACAGTAATGTTTGCCGAATAACTAAGTTATGTTAGTCAACTTTATTTACTGACACAAAATGGACAGATAACATTATATATATTTGTGTGGGATATTTGAAGATTCATATAAAACATTCATTCATAACATCTAATAATGATAAATAAATAAACACATGTTTTTAAAAATGCATTTAGAGAACATTATGAATTTTTGGGATAATCTGCTATAGTAATTATTCAGTTTCAATTTTAAACATTACATGAATTTTTAGTGAAAATTATTGACATCAATTTTAAATTGAAATAAGAAAATCAGTATGGTAAAAATAAGCCTATTTTGAAATAGTAAAAAACGTAATTTTTCACAAAATTGCCTTAAATATATATTTAAAAATAAATTTAAATCACATTACACCGATCGCAAAACGAAATCCTCGATTTCGATTGACAAATAATATAATATAACAAATAATATAAATTGGTCGAACATTTCATAACATACCGAACATTTATTGAAGCATATTATGACACTTTATCATTATTTGTTTAATAACAAAAACACTTTAATTGATACCTGTAATGATATAATATGTTATTCATACCTTCAAATATATTGATAAGTATACAAAGCTAAGGTTTTATTTTTCATCATTGGATCATTGATATCTATAAATATAGACGATTATATAGATGAAAATCAGTTGATAAATTCATAGTAGGAATCAATTTAATCGAATACATTTAATTTTTTTTTTTAATAAAAAGTATGTTTACCTTGAGTGTAACATGATTATGGATCTATATATATTTAATAATGTTAAATTACTTCATTAAATAATAATATAATATATATACGTAATGTATTTAAAACATATTTTTAAAGTCATCTGAGATTACTAGATAACATTTTTGTTGATATCACGGCATCATAAATATTAAACTCGACATTAACATAAAAGTAATTGTTACCATACGATAATTGTTATTCCTTGTATATATGTATGTGGTATCACCTAATTCAAATGCCTATATCTACAGTATACTACAGTAAATGAACTATACTTACTAAGTAACTTACTAAGAAATTAGTTTTATACTCCACAATCGAGTTATATGGAATCTAACAATGTTTTACTTAGAAATGTAAATGTTTGAATAAAGCACCTAAACGGGTCATCTAAAGGGGTCATCTTTGGCATTAATCAACACAAAGTTTGTCTTAATCAAAAAGAATCACTCCCTTTAAGTAAACTCAAACTTCGACTGGTTTTCAACAAATGTTTCATGATACCGGCTCTGTGTATTTGTGAAAGAAAGTGAAAGTGAGTATACAGTAAATAGTTGCTTCATTAAACGAAACATACATCTCTTCACCCAATATATGCATTATACATATTACATTATAATAATAAAACAATTTTGATTAAATAAATCATACATTCCTCTAAAATAGATGGTAAAAGCACCCTTAAAATAGCACTGGAAAAAGGGGTATTTGGAATTTAAACAACAGCAACTCTCATGGGTCGTATGACAATAATTTGAGTTTATTAAAATCAGTTAAGAAATTGTACGTTTACACTATACATCTTATTCATTGTCTTAACATTGTCTTTGTCTTAACTTTGTCTTATCCATTGTCTTATTCATTGTCTCTATCCATATCTTAACAATTAGACAACATTTATTATTATTTATTAGTCAAAATGTATTTAACTTAAATTAGGTCAAATTAAAAAGGTTAAATTAAATAATCACTAACAATTTTTTGTAAAACTTATGTTTTGCAAATATTCTCAATATTTAATTGCATACATTTTTGTTGCAATAAATATATAAATATATGACAGATATATTTTATAAATATTTAAAAATTATTTCACAAGTGTATTAATCTGTTTTTTTATATTAATAGAATATTATTAAAACAATTTAATAGTCTTTAATTTATTTAGGTAAATATATATTATTAACATTTAATAACAAATATTATACTAGTATTTAATAATTATGAATATTGTATTAAACACTAATGGTTTATTAGACTGCCAACAAATAAGAATTGATTATCAGAAATTTATTTTAGTAAATAATACTAATAGCAGAACAAATTGTAATTAGAACATATTATGGTTTAAAGTTATGCTTTAGTCAGTTTACCAACATTAAACACATCGTTTAATGTAAACTATTTGTACGATAAATTCGTTTCAAATAATATATATGTTTTACATTATACTTTATTAGTCAAAAAAGTTTTTAAACGTATAATACTAAAATATGATAACTACAAATTAAAAAATGTATTCAAATTTTAACTTTATATTTTACATGCATACTAAACCCTATTATACAACACAACTTATAATATACAATAAAATAACAAAACAATAACAATTATTGACCATTGCTACAATAAGATACGTTAATAATTATAATACAACATGTAAATAATATATTTCAGTCATAACACAGCCATTTTGCCACATGAACATTGGCAAATGTACATAATACACATGATATACAATGATCACTACAAATATGTGGTTGAATATCTATTGTGAGTATTTCTTATTCCTCGTCATATTATTATTTGATAACAAATATTGTCGAGGGCATACTCGTATTGACTCGTATTGACTCGTATTGAGTTATTAACAGTATTTAGTCTTCAAACTATTCGATTAGATTTTCATATAAAAAATAAATATCTGACAATTATTTAATACCAATGTCGACATTGGTGTTGAATTAAATTTTAATTTAACCGTGAAAACTACGCATTTTAAACCACATTTTAAATCAAATTAAATCAAATTAAATCAAATTAAATCAAATTAAATCAAATTAAATCAAACGCAACCACATTTTAAATCAAAACCTCTTGCAACACCGAGCGAACGGATTAAAGTATAATTTAAAACTGAACAACGACTGAATTTCTTATTGTGATTTCAACAAAATTCGAAAGTCAAAAGGGGTATGACAATCAGTTACAACAAAAACCAAAGATACGAAAGATTGTTTTCCAAAAGCAGCCTTCATCAAAGGAAAAACAACCGTAAGTGTGTTCAGGTAATATGTGTGATATGATTAAAAGCCATACTCTGCAGAGGTCAAGTGGCAAAACACAAGCAACTATAGTAACAAGGCCTAAACTACAAAGCATGATTAATGGAGTACGTAGTATACGATAGAGGGAAAGAACGTGGCTTCCAAAGAAGCCCCTGCGGAAACTTTACAATTAAAATGAGTGGTTGGTGTACCGCGCGCGACTTAAGGATTTAGAAGGTTGTGTAAATTAGAGAATATTTCTCGGGTGGCAAAACGAACAAAAACGTCAGCATTGGTAGATGGGGAGAGTCGGCAGATAGCGTCGTATGGAGACATTGAAAAGGAAGAAATTGGTAATTTCCTCAGTTTATTGATATATATAAAACATATTTTTTGAAATAATAAAATTAAACCATAATAGATATATGTATATCAATAATAACTAAATTGACTAATACATATTTAACATTCAAAACACTCATCCAGCCGTTGCAATAAACAATAAAGATATATCAATTATCTGTTTTTTAATAAAATAATTAAGTTAATTTATTAAAACCCTCTTATTGTATATTACATTTTTCTATCCCGATTTAAAAGAACAAAGTTTTATTGAAAGGAGTTTTTAAAGCACATAAAAGAAAACATGGTTCATGCAACATATTTATAACTAAATCTAAAATATGTTAATTGTACAAATGAAAATGACTATAATAAAAACGTTGATATTTTATTAACTATATATAGGTAATACCGCTAAAACCCAGCGGCAGCATATATTAACTTTAAGTCTGTTTTGATTTAGCCATAGAATAGTATGATTATGT
>JAUZND010001961.1:0-13145 GCA_034780555.1 Coelogynopora nodosa
CCCGCCACTCTCCTCTCTTTACGAAGAGCCCGAAACGGTGTTGGCCTACGCTCGCCATTTAATGGCGTGAGGCCTGCACCGAAGTCAACAACAACAACAACCAACTCGTCCGCCTTCGTTCAAAGAATTCAATTCAGTCACAGTAGAAGATGTGCTCCGACTTATAAAGTCATCTCCTATTAAAATATCCAGAGTAGATCCTTTACCTCGGACAACTTTTTATTCAAGACTTACCTGAGATGATCCCTTGTAAGCTATAACAAAATTAATTAGCAAATCGCAAAATGAGCAAACCTTTCCCAGTGTTTATAAACTGTCGTCCATCACTCCTATTCCAAAATGTTCTACTGGCAACCCTGATGACTTATCAAACTACAGACCAATCTCAAACTTTCACTTTATCGGAAAGATCATAGGGGGTGTTGTTTCAAATCAATTACAAACTCATATGGGCAATTATAACCTAAACTGTACTTATCAATCAGCTTACCGACCAAATCATAGCGTTGACACTGCTCTTATAAACAGCATCTTAAGCATATACAAGGTACATAACCAATAGCATTTTCACTTCACTTGATTCTAAAAAAGGAGTTTTATTATTACTGTTAGATCTTTCTGCAGCATTCGATACAATCGATCATGAAATTCTCCTAACCACATTGGAAAATTGGTTTGGTATTCGTGGTCAGGTAGCTATATGGCTGAGAAGTTATGTCTCACCAATCGCCACTACTCTGTTTTTATTGAAGGCAACTCGTCGATGAAAATTCCCCTTCGTTTCGGGGTACCACAAGGCAGTGTTCTTAGTCCGCTATTATTTTCTGCCTGCACTAGACCTCTTGGTGAACTACTTTTATCCCAAGGAGTGAATTATCATTTTTATGCTGATGACACTCAGATTTGGTTAGCAGTCAACTCTCCTGAGCTGAGTGTTGATATCATAAACACGTTCCTTGCTTCAATTCATGCATTGATGAATGCAAATAAACTAAAATTGAACACGGACAAAACCAAAATCTTATATCATTCCTTGAGTATCGCGAGTTCCACATACATATCTATCAACTCTGATGATCAACAGGTTTGTCCTACTTACAGTGCTCGTAATCTTGGTATTATTTTTGATACAACACTATCATTCAAAGACCACATATCAAGCATTTGCAAGTCTTCTTTCTTCTGGCTCCGGCAACTGCAAAGTGAATCTAAGTACATTCCGAAAAAATGCCTCACCACGCTTATTCATGCATTTATGTTTGATTGATATGTGCAATTCTATTCTCTATAACCTACCAAAATCTTCAATAAACAGAATTCAAAAAATATAGAACTCTTCCGCTCGATTACTGACAAATTCTCCGTTACATACGCCATCTGAACCCCTCTTAAGGTCTCTGTACTGGCTACCAGTTGAGAAACGCATCATTTTCAAAATTCTTATATTTGCATATCGTGCCATTCATAATTCAGACCCGAGTTACATCACTAACTTAATAGAAATTAATACTACCGAAAGAGTCATCAGACAAACTTTAACGATCACACTTAAGTGTCTCATTATGCGAACAAAGCGAACTGGTGAAAGAGTTTTTGCCTTTTGTGCACCCACCCTTTGGAATACACTACCTTATTCCTTAAGGAACTCAGACAAATTAAAAACATTCAAAGCTAAACTAAACACATATTTGTTTACACTTTAAAATCTAATTAGACATTCATAGTAATATCAATTACTACTCATTCAGTAATCTCCTACGTACATAACCTTTTTTTAATTCGTTTTGTTTATATACTCTTACATGCTAACTGTTATATTGTTGTCATATTATGTTGCATATGTTGCATTATTACTTTATTTTATTATGTTGTACACTTTGATTTATTGTTGTATGTTGTTTCGATGGTACTTTGTTGCGCTTTAGACTTGCTGCATGCAATTAGAAGCGCTTTATAAATACCTAAATATAATAATTCAATATGAGTGGAACAATTTAGTATTGCAAGTCCATTGAAAGTGGCAGTGGTTGAGCGTTTTAATCGCACGTTGAAGGATTGTTCACTGTTCACTGAACAGGGTTTCTATAAGTGGTTGGATATTCTTCCGAAACTTGTTCACTCTTATAATAACTCTGCACATCGAAGTTTCAAAAATACAGTTTCTATTGTGGTAACCAAAGGAAAAAAAAGATGTATGACTAAATGGTTAAATTATATATCTTCCCTTTCCAAACTATCGTTAGAAGTTATATAGATCTTCGGAAAGGAGCCAATATTGTGCTAAGTATCCGACTCAGGCGAAGGTGCTATACAAGGGTACCAGTCAATGTAAGTTAACGTTTTGGCGACACATACTACACAAAAACCATTAAAGTAAGACCTTAAAAAAGTTTTTCAGTCAACTGCGATAAAAATAGTTATCGTCTTAATATTGTTTTAAATGTAGCCTAATGAGAGAAAGATAGAGTGAGAGAGAGGGAGGGAGAGAGAGATTCAATAAATCGCTGAAGTCGCTTTCACGATAACGATCTCGCACTGGTCACAATACAAATTCCCCAATATTAATAAAAAAAATAAGTTTATCGTAAATTATATACATATAACTTGATAATGAAATTATTTATTAAAAATACCAGCAATTTTAAATAATACTCAAATAGCATTTTATACTACTTATAGCTTATTGATATAAGTAGTATAATTTAAACATATATCACAAAAATTTAGATATTGTTATCTTGTTATCTACAGCCAAAGATTCCAGTCTCCCCTCCTCCTTACCCGCCCGAATCCTATCTATTTGACGGAAAGGGGTAGTCAGTAAAAGTCAGTAGACCTTCAGCCTGGTCCGTCAGGGCCAATGGGTTGTTCCCGTCTAACAGCCGCGTGTCCGGGGAGTTTAGGAGTTGGATACCTGAATCTCAGTTTGGTTTCCTGCACAAGACAAATATCAAAGTTTTTTTCCCGGATAAGCTGAGCAAGCTTAGGTATACCGGTCCGGATACTGTGAGCATTCCACTGAATGACACGGAGTGAATTTCTTCTAGTGAAGGTTCTGCTTCTCTCAGTTACGTTACCGGTTGTACAGTGGGTGGAATAGCACCACTAGGTTGGGCGACTCTAACATAGGATTGCCTTGCCTGATCTGAACCCACCTCAAAAGCTCCCCGCTATTAAGTTCTGAACAACAATAATGATGCTTAAGACCATAGCTACCACTTAGCATATGGTTAGCACAGACTCTATCATTGGCGCCGCAGACGGGAGATTTCCCCATCCTGGACGGTTGATGGACGTTCACGCCTACAATAACCGGTTCAGTCCTACGATTGTGGAAAAACCAATGGCCCTCCTCTAATCGTGCCCTACTGAGCCCACTGCATCCCGGCTTTCGGTGGCAGACTCTACCACAGTCGGCTGCACACCTGAGAGTCAACGTCCCTCTCTGCGGCATGACACCGCAGCTGAAGAAGCAGGCCTCACCCACCGGGCTGGGTTTTTTTCTTCGTCCTCATAATTATATTTAATTTGTTTTACCTGATATGCTAATGATTAATTGACATGTACATTTTTTGTAACATTCTGTTGTTGGTGATTTAAGATATTTTAAACATTTTCAATCAACCATTTTAAAATTTATGATTAGGCTATAATTACCATAGATATATAATATGTAATACAGTATACGTATTAATTAATATGCAAAAAGTCCTTGTATGTAGTTGTTACCATAGTATATATATATTTTTATTATTATTAAGCAAAATGTGCTAAATTTATAATAAAAAATATTCAATTAAAGTCTAATAACTCATTTACTTTTTCAATTTGTGCAAATACATTTCTTCTTCATTTTTTTCTTTATTTTTCAGTCTCAAATTCACATACTTCATTTTTTTCATTGCTATATCCATTCAACATACTGTGAAATTATATGTATCAGTAAATTATTTTTCAAATACTTTTCAAATTTATTTATTAATTATTTATAAAAATATATTAGTCATAGGTACCTGATATTTTTTCCATCTATACCTCATTAATTAATAAGTTATTTATTATATATAAATATAGTTATACAAATTTCGCTGAAATTATGTGCTTTTATTTATTAAAAAGTATACTTGTCTAATTTTATTATATTATTATCAATATAAATATGATTTTAGTTTGTTATCTACTTTTCGGTGAGCATGAACATGAAAGTGTCTCACTTAACATGTAAATAGTTAAATACATAAATCATATTTATTATAATGGACTTCTTACTTCCATTGCATATAGTTATGTGTGCCTGTTTTTTGAAAGCTAGACAATGATACAATTTCCATTGTTACATAAATGTTATGGGTGATGATTATTTTGATAGCATGTTAATTATCAATCTTCACCCCACTACCCCAGTTATTCTTCTTTCAGACATTTCTCTAAAAATAACAGATATAATTAAACACTACGCCGATATTACATATGAGTTTTATAATATTTCACTATAACGTTTTTCACGAATGTATACATAATATTCATCTGATAAATTATACAAACATCACTGATGAAATATTTTATATTTAAAATAATTAATTTTAAAATATTTGTGTTGAATGTACATACATTCAATGAATAATATTATAAATAGCCACTTCATATCATTTAATCAAGCATATGTTTGCATGACTCAGTATTTTATAGACTGAAATTTGCTATGTGTAGCATTTTACTCATTTACCCCATGCATAACTATTTATACATACAGAATATGTAGATGCCTGTTACATTTTATTATGTTCACCTATTAATTGTATTTTAGACTTAGTTTCTTCATTGTTAAATAAATAACTAAATTTGACAACAAACTTTCTTTACTATGTTACAATTTTAAATTCGATATTAATAAATCAATATAAAATTAATTTTATTTAAAAAGAAACATTCAAAATTTTTGTTTAAATTTATTATAACTTCCATACGGATCAGTTTCGTAACGAGTTTGGTATTATAGGTAAATTAGGTTGCAGTTTTTAATACTTATTATTTGTTTTAGACATCGGTCAATATAATATTTTAATGCTTGACATTTTTGTTTGTGTATTGTATATAATTAATTATATGTAGTTTTTTTGTGCATTGCTTGGGAATATATGGTATTATGCTATACATGTTTGTGAACTCGTTCAAATCATTCAAAAACAAATATATAGATCTTCTATTGGAAGCAAGCAAAATAGTTTTTTTAAATTGTAATTATAGTTTTTTTTAATGACTATTAAAACTTACCATGAGCATTAAAACTTTCCTTTGGCATCATAAATAGTTCGATTAGCGTTATTGTTCCCTATTTGCTTGTTGTGTATTCACTAAGTTAAGCTGCATTTAAGCAAATCATAAATTAATCAGTGTTGTTGCTAGGTTTTATTGGAAAAATAGCGTCAGTCTAAATTTAAAAAATTTCCATCTGGTCAAAATGTACCCAAGTCAAAACATACCTAGGCAGGCATGGGATTTTTCTGTTTTTTGTTATGTTGTTGAAAATACCATATTTTCTCAGATAAGCATTATAATGACAAAAATGCAATAAAATATAAAGGGGGTAGGGGTTTGACCCACACCTATATTTTACTTTTATTAAACCAAAGAGCAACTGAAAAATAATTAATTATTAATAATCTTTCAGCACATGATGGCTCTTTATCTTCTTACTATAGAAAGCTTTGGCTTTTATATTCCCTTTTGCTCATATTATTAAATTAACCATTTTATAATACATATAATTCATCATTTTGTCTTGTACTTTGTGGGTCAACTCCTTCAGGGTCAATTTCTTTATGCTTTATGTATGTCCTCTAGAATGGCAGTCAGAAACATTGACTCTTCCTCATCATCTACCATCTCCTCTATAGATTTTATTGATGTTTCCAGTCAGCTTGATGTTGTCAGTCTGTTTGGATTCTTTGTCCATCACTGATTGATTTGAGTTTGATTTCTTGTTCAACAAATTGTTCTGATTGATATTCATGCAGTAGGGCAACTTTTGTAATTTTGTTTCATCAGTATTTGTGAGGAATTAATTAAAATTGTCATCAGTTTTGTAGGTTCTCGATTTCTCGAAGAATATTTCCATAGTAATATAAAACTCTAGCATTAAATGTTAGAAGAGTTGACAGTAACCATAAATACTTGATTGTAAGTGTGAATTCGAAAAATAGTCTTTTTATTCTTCATGATTGAAACTTCTACTGAAGTTTCTAATTGGTTGTATTTAGTGTATATTTTTGGATTATCTTATATATGATTATGTGTTATCTATTCTAGATATTCTCATACAGAGTCTGTTTTGTACTATATTGTATTAATGACTGGTTAGTCATATAAGTGACTTTTCAACAAATTATTGTGAAATGTAATCATTATGTATGTGTTTTCTAATAAATTCAATGGTCTACTACATAGTTCATTGAGCTCAGGGATTCAGTAAATGGTCAAGGAAAAGTCAGAGAATTTCAAATTTGGTCAGGGAACTTTTTCTAAGTGAAGTTTTTTTTTTATCTATTTAAAACAAATATAGAGAAAATATATCAAAAACTTTATTTAGGTACATTCTTGGACCTATTATACTCTCACTTTAAATGCTTATGATTATATACTAGTTATTTATTTAATCACAGTAGTATTTGTCTTGTTTTTTGGTCCTGGTTCATGACACTAAACTGCATCCATCATGCTGTTGAGAGGTAGCACCTTACCCCACCAAGGTCCCAGTGGCTCTAGAAATGTCCCTAATGGTAGAACTGGTAGGTTAAGCCTCATCAGTCATAGGCTAGGAGAAAAAAAACTTTGCCTTCAAACCATCTGCTGCCTTGTAGGGTGACCCTTAAAAAAAGGAATCTGCCAGTAGAAGTGGAAGTAGTATTTGTATTATGTTAACTACACATGTAATGTCTTTGACAAGTCAGTGGACTGTCTGCTAGATGTCAATTATCAGATGTCATAGAATCACTGTATTTTAATAATTGAAAACCATATAGATTAAAAACAATTTTTTCCGTGTTTGTCTTAAATATCCAATAGACAATATATTCAAATAAAAAAGGTATCTACCCAGATACAACAATCAATATGTTATCAACTCTATCTGCATCTAGGTAGATTAATTCAGTTAGTTTTGACCAATAGAAATTGTATAAACTAAACAAACAATATAACCGTGATATAAAGTTGTAGTATGCAGGCTATATTGAATGCATTGGATATGGCATAGATACTACATATCTATACTTTTAAATTGAAAGTAGGTTATTGGCCACCGGACAATGAAGTAAAATATTATTGCACTTACTACACTATGAATTTATTTTTAAAACATAATTCAAATTAATATATCTAGGTAGTTTTAATTATCACAATAAACACAATATAGATGCATATTTCTGAATAGTTGTGTAAATAAGTAATAATAATTTTTTAAAATCTGTGTTTTTGTCCTGATAGTAATGCTCGCGACAAACACATTTATGAATTTAATTATCAAATCTAAAATGCATATGGTCTAATGATAGTGTAGTTTTTGTTTACAGTGTCATAATTAATAGCTTATACACAAATGCTAAAGTTTTAATGGATGGTTTTTAAACTGGAAAACTATTTGAATGTTGAATGGTAACGCTCGCAACAAATTTAACATACTTTTTCCAATCTCATATATAGCCCAAAACATCAACCAATTGTTTCTAGAAATTCAAAATATTAGATTATTATAAGTATTTAATAACACAATGCATAACAGGGTGATTATTAATCAACTAGAAATTCCAAAAACAATTATTGGTCATATAATTACAATTATCATGGTCAATTTAACTATTTTATTACATTGCTGTATATTAATATTATATATATATAAAACTACACATATTTTGTATCATTAAAAAGCTTAAGACATATAGATTGCAGAAATACTATTAATTTAAATAATTTAGAATAAAAAAATGTTGTTGTTGTGAACGTGTTTGACGTTTTGGCCCTTATGTAATCAAATATTTAGGTTCATTATCATAAAATTATTAACATAACGTGTAAGACATAATTTAAAATTTGCTGATAATACTTTGCTAAAAATAACAATACAAAACATACTGCAACGATGCCACAAATACAAAACAAACTGCAACGATAACACATACAATATACAAAACAAACTGCAACAATAACACAAACACAAAACAAACTTCCAATATAAAACAATGCACATCGGCCAATTATAACAATCACCCTTCTCTTCTTTTAGTTTGGAAATGGATCTACATAGTAAAGAGTAAATTTAACACGTATATAAAAATATCAATTAGTCAGACAAAGTCAAATGATCTTCAGTAATCGCAAGACTCACCTGCAATTTTGATTTCGGATTCCTTCTTGTTTCTGTTGATCGTCTTCAGCGTTCCTTCTTCGCTGGCCATTAAAATTTTTGCCACTTTTGTAATTTCTATGGTGCTGTCGGACAATCTGTAATGTTTCTTGTTGATGTTTAGGGTGTGCCCCAAATGATCCGCGAACCATCTAATCTCTGCTTCGCTCATATCCAATAGTTGAAGCGAGCTCGCAACGTGTTTACGAAACTTAGTAGCAGTTATTAATTTTGGTTCTTAAAGATCAGCCATATTGGCAACGTCTCTTAAGCTGTCCCATCCCTGAAAAACGCTCCAGTTGAGTTTGGTCTTGCAAAAACGAACAGATTCGTATTACTAATCTGAAAACGACATCGATGGCAAATAAGCGTATCAATCCCGCGCGCTAAAAGTGGCGTAACCAACAATGGCACTTTTCGTTGCCTTTTCCCGGAAATGTAACACAAAGTCATTTTTTGTGCAAGTTTTTTTTCCATATGATCTTTTATATCACTAAATTCTTCCTTGCGTAGCCAGACTCCATTTTTCCTTTCGCCCAAATATCAACTGTTAACTTTGAGGGCTCTGCTCCTCTTCTCCCATTTAGACCAATAAGTCTACATAAAATGAGTTTGCATAGTTCACTTCAATATTTGGCATCCGAGGATCTCCTTTCAAACTCTGATATTATAATTTCAATTCGTTTTTCGCAATAAACTTTTAATTTAGTCATATCTTCAGCGATTGGTAGTTTTTCGGGTATCGAATCCTTCCTTTCCTTCAGGTACGCTAAAACTCTAGAGGCTAAAGGTGGCCATTCGAGACTGTACAATTCTGAAAATTGTGTGACATTACTTAGTAAATCACCGGAGCCATCTCTTACTGCTCTTCCTTTTACAACAGCGATCAATGCCTTAATACAGTAGCCTGCCTTTATGCACACACTGGGACTTTCGATCTTAGTGGTCGTCTCTTTGATAGTAAAACCAGATATTTGTTTTACAGCGGATATTAGTAAATCCCACATTTTAGGGTGAATTAGATCCTGTATAGTAATGTCGCCTGTGTTGCCTATTTCCCGTGCTGTTATAAGCAGCTTCGCACTCAGACGAAGTTTAGATGAAATTCCATTACATATATCATTTCTTAGAAGAAGGCATGATAAATAGGACTTTAAAACGTCATCTCCTCGGATTACCGCTCCAATTTTGTCAAATTTAAATGCTTACGACATCAGGACTGCAATGATTTTCGATGGACGAAGAAAGCAACAGTCTAGACATATGTAGGGCATTCGTATTGTTTGCCGCTTCACTGTCTTTGAGTTAAAATAGTTTAATAGTTCACTGTCTTTGTGTTTGAATAGCAATGATGCCAGATATCGGTGGAGACATAAAATCCGTAGCAGTAGGGACATGGAGTGTACTTTTTGTAATCACTTTCATTTTTTGGTCTACGGGTAACGTGCAATACGCCTGATCCTGTTCTTAATACATGAATGTTCTTATAAAAGTTCCCCAGATTTGAATGTTTTATTAGTAAAGCCCTCCTTATTCTATTCCCGGGATTTAGTGCCAAGGCTTTTGCCACTTAAGGATCTTCGCTGTGGCACTGCTGGAAATGTCTTGACATCTTAGCTTTTGACTCCCCACAAAGGAAACACGTGTATGATTTACAGTAATCTTTTTTGGTTGATTCTGTTTTTTTAAACTCAACAATAATGACTTTACTTTCATCAATTTTCCATTTACTAAAAACTGGGAGCTCATTACTTACTGGGTTTACTACTTGATCTTTGTCATAACCTGAGACTTGACCCTTGCCGTAACCTGAGACTTGACCCTTGCCGTAACCTGAGACTTGACACTCGCCGTAACTTGAGGCTTGACCACCACATATATCTGAAACTTGACCATCATCACCAGTATCTGAAACTTGACCATCATCACCAGTATCTGAAACTTGACCATCATCACCAGTACCTGAGACTAGACCTAGATCACTGTAATTTTTAGAAACCTGATTGTCACACGGGTAAACCATCTCAAGTAAATTCAATGTTCCATGTTGTTCAATGTATTCATCATCGTCAGAATCGGTAGCATATATACACATATTCATTGTCTGAGTCTAAATCAACATTTCTAGCTATTGATTCATATAGTGGCAATGTTTTTGAATAAAGAATATTTGTTGCTTTTTGTGAAGCTTTTCGTTTTGATCTTCTGAAAAATGTATATATGCATTTTAATATATATAACAGATAAAATAGTGTAAAAATAAAATGTATCTCCAATATTAAGTAATTGAACAAGGACTATACAAACAGTACCCCAGTGAAGAGCCGCATACAAGGCCAAACAATATTTCAGAAAATGCTAACCATTTAGCAGACCCATAATAAATGTTTAGCCACACAAACTAAAAATCATAAATATGGTTGTGAATACTCATTTAAATAATTATAAGTAACCAGTGTTATAAGTAGATTAAGTATGAATACATAGATTAAAAAGTCTATTTTAGAAGAAAAAAATACTACAATATAATATACACCCCTGTCAAAAAATTATCTTACATTTAATGAAAAACATATAGTAGCAGTTTGCTATCTGTTTCAAGATGATGTAATCTGTTCAATATCTGCACTAATTACAAAAGCAACTTAGTTATTGCATTACAACATTATCTATCTAATCGGAAAAAAAACTACCAATCACCAAGCAGAATTTTCTGCAACATATATATTGCCTTTGTTTTCCTGCTTGAAGTTACATGCAATCGATCATTGAACTTTTCAGCGATTTTTATGTAAGATGGATGTGGAAGGCCTTGGTAAAAAGTAATGATACAAATAATAAAAAGTACCATAAGAAGGCATATATCAAGTAGATAATACTATTTCTACAGTTTAGCTTTTAAAATGAATATTTTATTAGCAAATGATTTCATATCAATAAGTCAGTGGTTTTGCCTTGAAAAGAATAATTTATGCTATATCAATGGGTGAAATAGGGTGATGAAAACAAATTGAATAATTTGTGTAGCTGCCTCTGGCCTGAATGATAATAATATGATCAAGGAATGCTGGGTTTATGTTGGTTTCAATGTCATTTGCAGCAGCCAGCAGAGCATCAAAAAAATGGGCAATAAGTCTATCTAGCTCATGCTTGAGATGGGCCCATATGTGCTCAATCAAGTTAAAGTTGAAGCTGGCGGCTGGCCATTGCATCATGTTGATGTTGTTCCCACTGAACAAATTGCATGTGAAGCATGCACAGTGTGTGCTAGAGTATAGTTTTGCTAAAGAATTTTGATATGGCAAGGAGGTGACATGGGTAGAATATGATGCTCAAGTATACCCGTCACATCGAAACTTGGTAAATCTTTGTAAGATCTTGAATAGGCAAGTCTTGCTAAGAAGATACAGGGGAATTTTTCCTGGTAGGATCTTAATTAAGATCCTAGTAAGAACTATCAATTTATTCCAAGATCATACTAAGTAATATCAATTTATTCTAGGATCATACTAAGAACTATCAATTTATTCCAGGATCTTACTAAGAACTATCAATTTATTCCAGGATCATACTAAGAACTATCAATTTATTCTAGGATCATACTAAGAACTATCAATTTATTCTAAAATCATACGAAGAACCAATAATTAATTCTAAAATCATACGAAGAACAAATAATTAATTCTAAAATCATACGAAGAACAAATAATTAATTCCCAGATCTTATTAAGAACTATTATTTTTTACAAGGATTTTACTATCAATTTATTCGAGAATCTTGCTAAGAACTATCAATATATTCCGCGATCTTGGAAAGAAACAACAAAACATTTGTAGAATCTGTTAAAGAATAACAATTTTAATAAATACATATTATTACATTACATACGAATATAGCAGAGTTAACTATTACACGTGATGCATCACTCAGTCATTTCTTTTTCATGTCTAAACCACGCTGATTCACAGCGTGTTTCACTTCCGGCCAGGCATCCGCCCCGAATATTTTCTCTGTAGCTTCTGAAATAGAGAAATTATATGAAATATAAAGAATATCAAAACAAAACGACCGCGTCCTCATCATGCACCAAGTTTTTTAACTGATAATATAATTCCAGTAAATGAGCTTGTAGACCATCATTATCCTTTGCATGGTATTCTTGTTGTTACAAACAAAACTGATTTCAGGGTTCCCTCACTTTTTTCAGAATCAAATTCCATGATATTTATATATATACTAAATAAGTGCACATTAGGTTTCCCAAAAGAATAAAAAAAGAAAATTACCAACAGATAATGCTATATAACTACATAAACAAATATTGTATTCATTAGTTAAATTAATGTATTTTATATAAAAATAATGTTTGTGCGAGCATCGTGAGCAACATTTTTTTAAACTTTCTTTAGATAGTATAAAATGGATATTTAAAAAATAAGACATGTAATTTAGTTTTCCCTGATTTTTTTTAAAAATAAAGAAATTCCATGATTTTAACTCCTGTCTTCATTTCCCCTGATTTTAGCCCATATTGTCATTTTCCCTGGTGCAGGCGAACCCTGTGATTTGACTATTACCCGGTGAAAAATTCTACATCGAATCTACGTCGAAATGGATACATAGAATGGACGTCGCCTACTTTCCGGCGAATCGACGTAGATTCTACGTAGCAATTTCTCCATATATTCTACGTGAATTCTACATGAAATCTACTAATTCTATATTAGATAAATGTAATCTTTG
>JAUZND010001962.1:0-13143 GCA_034780555.1 Coelogynopora nodosa
TAAAATAAAAATTGATTATTTGTTTATATATGACTTTTTAAAATCCATAAAAATCGTTCAGAAAATTGACAATAAATGTTTCAAATAATAAATTTGCGTGGTGTATTTAACTATTTGTCTGAGAGTATGAAATGAAATGAATCTATGACGCTCATGTAATCATTATATTTATGTTTTGTATTCATTAATTGTATTTGCTTTTATTATAGTGTTGTTTTTCCGGCACATGTATTTGTTGTATTTATTTTTTTGTTGTCTGGCCTACTCCTTTTATTTGTTTTGTTTCTCATCTCGACTGTTTTATACATTTTATTGATTTTTGATACGGTTAAAATTAAAATTAAAATAATAAACCCATGCGCACGCTGTATAAATTATGCGCGCTCAATGAATTTGAATGTTTATAGGATTTTACATTTATAGGGTTCAATTATTTGTTTCGGTTACTTTCTTATAAATGTTGCCATTTACGGCTCTCTATAATAATGTTTATTATACACTTGTTTGAAGTTGTATCAAACATATAATGATTTTTAAATTAGTTTGACCTTTATGCAAAATTTAAAAAAAATTAACAGATAATTTAAAATATAATAACATTGCGAGAGTGAGTAATTTATTCACAGTAATCGTATACTAAAGGAAATGAAATTAAATCAGTTAATCGAGTTAATGAAATCAGACAGAAAATTGTATTGCTCTATGAGCAAAATATTTATACCTTATTTATTAATTTTTCAATCCATTTTGTAAATATTTATTATGCAACATGACTTGTGTAAATAAACAATTTAACACATAAGTATGGTTTTTACGGTGTAGTAATATATTTTGAAAATATATATTTTTGTCAATTTACGATAAGGTTATTTTAATCCCTAAAAAGACGAAATCATTTATAGTTTTATGTTTATTCTTATTCTGAACTAATTTATATTATTTATGTTTGACATTTAAAAAAAGAAAGAAAAAGTTAAGATATAATTGGAATAATTAAATTAATTCGTAATTTCTCTGTTTCAAGTTTAATTAATTGTTTATTAATTCATAAACTAATTTCTTAATACAATGCAACATTTATAATTATTGTTAGTGTATGACAGAGGTGACAGCTGTTAGAAATCTTCAGAATTCATTTAAAGAGATTCTATATTGAATCACAGATTTAGACAAAAGTTAGACATCATTTAATTTCTTCTTTAATTGTTATAAGTATTACAACAATTGTGTTATATTTTGTTTTATTAATATAGAGTACAAATTGTATATGTCTAGCATGAGTTGTTTGTATACTAAAAAAATCTATTAATGGTTAAAGCATTTATTAATATTTTTGACTAATTGACAAAGTTGTCATATTCACTTAAATAAGCATTACTAGTTACAGAACTAATCCTATATTACATAAAAAGCTGTATATTTGAAAGCGAGTACACATATATATGCACTTTAAAAATTAAATTAAAAGTAAAATATATAATCATAGATTTGGCCAATTTGTATAAAAATTTACTACTGTATACTTAATTTGATACTTTATTTTATTATAATATAATGCATATAATAAACAACAAGATTTTAGACATATAACATTTTGAAATGAAAATATTGTTAATAGCTTATAACTTCAAACAACAATTCACAGTGTCTCTTATGATATCTTTTAAAAAACAACTTGCAAAACTATTTAATATTCTCCAGTGGGTAACAACATTTAACTAAATTACAAGGAGCAAGTGACAAGTTATTCATATTATTTATACAAATAGAACATAACAAAATAATACTAAAATTATTTTTAACTGAACTTTTTTCTTTATACTATATTTTGTATCAGCTATATACAATAAAAAAAAGTTATATAATAGAATAAATGTTGACTTACTCTATGGCGAAAGACCCAATTAAAACTGATAACATGTATATTAGGCCAAATAGGGTAATTAAAAGCATCGTTGAGTGTTCTTGTATTCTAGTATTCTTTCTTCAAATTAAACCTGTAAGATAAAATTCATTCGACGTCACAACTGTTTTATTTAGTTTTAAAGATTGGCGGCGAGACCCTTTTTGATTGGTGGATTATTTAGTCTTTTATAAAAATATCAGAAAATTATAATATACTTTATTGGACACTTATAATAAAATAAAGTAACGCCAAATACAATTTGACTATTAATACATCAAGGGCCTAGTCACGACCTCATTGTTATATACGTAGATTTTAGGAAGTTTGACGCCCCTTGCAGCTCTTAACATTTTATTATATTATTTTAAAATGTACAGTTCTTAATAATACTTTTTTCTATTGTTAATCTTATGAAAACAATAAGCGCTTTTCATCTGGTTTTTGCTCATAAGTTGTATGTGCCATTTGCGCTTTTTGTTTTCGGCATTGCATAATTAATATTTGAAAAAGATGTAAGAAATTTAAAATATTTAGCTATTTTTATAAAAGTTAACGTAAGCAACGGTTACTCCCAGTAGAACTTAACAGTGGTACAACCACACATAAGTGCCTATTCCCAATTAACTAATAGAGGCGATTTTATAAAAGCAATTAGACATTTTTGTAACTCACGGTTTCACTTTACAGTTTACAAGAATTATTAATGAACATCTATAAAAATAACATTAACATGTTCAACCAACCAAAAATATATACCAACATTTTAATAATATTTAAAATTTTGTATTTATTTTAAAGTTACAATTTTTATTATGGATTTGTAAAAAAACCCATTTGAAATGTACACATGTGGGTGAGCTTTTAAACCGTATATTATGTATTTGCATTCTCTATATAAGATAGCTGATCAATCAATTTACTAAATCTACAAGTAGGCCTTCTTTGCAGTACAGAAAGGCTTTATTCTTAAATCTACTAATCCTGAAGGTATATAAACCGATGCGTACTCCTGCCTGGTTTTTAGTAAATTGAAAACACAGAAACATTGAATTAATCATTTTTTTTGGTTTAGTATATTAGCGTTCTTTCAGTAATTGATTTTTATTATTTCTCATGCGGAGAGGTGTTATGACGACTATCCTGAATTAGTGTTAATACAATGTTAGGTTTTAATAATAACGTGTTTGGGATATTGGTCAAAAATAAATGAAATTAGGATGTTTACTTCTTTCAGAAATTTTGTTATTTATGTTCCGCAATATTATCAGTGGGTACAATAATATAAACTTATGTTACGTATCTGATTTTAAAAAGAATTTTAGAAAACATATATTTGAGCTTTATATGTAGTTTTTTCTGTCACTCGGTATTGTCAATTTTAAAGTATGTAACTTTAATTAACCTATTTATGCAATACATTTATATGTTTGTAATGTATATATATATAATATGTATTATTTTGAATTATTAATATGCGCGCATTTTATTATGTAATTTATAAATGTATAAAATTATCAATGGTAATTCATATACGTTAACTGCTAATTTTGATAAAGTTATTTGAATATTTTTCAGTTGGAAAACTATAGTCTTAAATCATAATAAAAAGGTTTATAAAATAGTTAATTATGATATTAAACACTTAAAAATAACTTGTCGATTGTAATTAAATTGTATTTAAGATTGTATTTAAATTATTGTTATGTTTAATTTATTTTGTATTTATACTAAAAACTAATATAGAACTCTTAAATCAAAAATGTTAAATATATGTTGTTATATTTGACGCGAAATAAAAAAAATATTGCATATAGGTTTAATAATATAACTAATAAATATAATGTCGATATATGTCAATGAAATTTCTGTAATATTTTACATGAACAAGTTGAGGAAGAAATCTCATATAACATGCTCTTGAGCATGCTTAATATTGTAATAAACAACTTGTGAGAGATACATTATTCGAATAAAGCGAATATTGCTTTACCCAATTCACAACTGTGAATTTGAACTTTACATTAATAAATTACTACTTTCTTTATAGATCATGTCATGTATATATGTATACAATTGCTAATTAAGAAAATTAATACATATAGGTAAAAATAGTATAAGATGGTTATATAATATATAATATATTAATCCTCATCCTTATATAGGCAAAACTAGGGAACACATTCTTTATACTCGTAACCTTTTGTTACAAGCTTTTAATAATTGAGATTAATTTGACAACTATATAGAGAGATTCAAATAATTATAACTTTTATCTAAAAACTGAAGTAATACGTGTTTAGTTGCGATATAATAATGATCACAACACTGACTGAATATTAGTAACATATATATATATCAGATAACAGAAATATGAATACATACAACTATGAATTGACAAAATGCCATAGGCATCCTTAAATCCGAGAATATACGGGCTGCTTCCTTTGTAACTTTTGGTAGTTTGTTGTTACTTCGGTGACTATTCCGATAAGATTTTCAGAAATTGTTTCCTTGATTGGTCAAAGGCATCATTCTTCAGCAGCAAGAATTCATTATCAGCAGCCGCATCAAGCCATCGAACGCTTTTTCTGCAAACTTTGTACATCTCCACATTTTTGTCGAATTCGTGTCCTCCCTTTTTACCAAAGTTGTAATCAATTATTAACTCAGGTTTATTTGCCTTTTCTGGTAGGACTCTATTCCCCGTGTGACTAAAACTGAGCAGAATGACGTTCTTATTGAGTTTTGAAATATAACGTACTATCATTAATAGTTTTTCGTACTCGTAGACGAATTTAGATGATTCGACCAGGCCTTCGTTTATCACACATTTATTGAAGAATCTCAATTCTGATGGCCTTTATTGTCCCAAGTAATGTTATACTGTCTCAAATAGAGAGACTGTTAAACAGTGAAAGTTAATGAAGTTATAATGCCAGAGTTATAATATACCGCTCGCAAAGTGCCATAGCTACATCTTTTTTAACTCCCCGATGAACTGGATCCTGTTGTCTCCTTCCTGGGAAAATGCACAATCAGTCTCGCATTTAACCAGATAATTTTCAAATCTTATTTCCTCGGATTTGAAGGTATATATATAAGTCAACTGTACATGACTATACAGTGATTTTATTGGCTATGTAACACAATGTTAATTGCATTTGGATAAGGCTCCTCATCTCAGCAAATTAATTATCAATTATGTTATTTTACAAACTAAACATTTAGAAAGAAATATTATAATAATTTAGTCATCATCCTATAGACTGATAGGTAAACATATTTTATACAAATATATTATATAAATTTAATTTAATATTTAATATTTAATGATATATATATATATATATATAGTTATCTTGTTGGTTAACTCTTCTACTTATGCGCGTAACAATTTGTTATTTAAATATATTTAGTTCCGTATTATTAAATATTATACTATACTATATTAAATTAAAGTATATATATCATTAAATATTAAATTTAAATTTGATTGTATATACAATCAACATTAAACATTGGTTTCATATCTATCTTATAAAAATATACATATAATATAATCAAGTTATTATGTTAAATACATGATAATTATTTCTTTAAATGTGGACAAATGGATAGTGTATTGGTATGTATTTGATTAATCTTTATGTTATATATACAATTCTACATGTCACAGGATAAGTGATAATATTCTAATGCGCAACATCCTTTTTCGTAAATAACAGTTTACTTAAATTATATTTTTAGATTAATTATTCAGAGATGGATCTAGAATTATGCTTAGGGGTGACGCAATCTTCGTTAGGTGCCCAGAGCCAAAACCACTTCAGAAAAAATAGACACTTTCCCAGCGCGAATGACTATTTAATTTAGGCGCCTTTGATCTTTCAGGGAAGCGTGTGCCACCTCTCCCCTGGATCTAACGCGGTAGAAAGTATTTCAATTTTAAGACCACATAATATGTTTCTCTCATGGCATAGAGAAACCTGTGGTGTCTGTGGTCTCTCGTCTACTGCGATGTACTCATAACTAACCACATATTACCCTTGACGGTCGAACAATCGTCCTATATAGAATTGAAAGATTCTTTTCCTTGTGACGATTTCTTCTGATTATCTTTGCTGTTGTATACCATATATTTTATCTTGGTCTTCTTTCTTGTCTTATCTTAAAATATAACTTATCTATCGTCTTGTTTTATTGTAGATTACGACGAATATTACATTTTATTTCCTTTTTCGGTAAACCACGTTTTAGACAAAAATATTTAACTAAATGTTCAAATTGTTTATATAAAAATATGGTAAAAACAAGTAATAATTTTATTTTTATTTACTTTTTATTATATGGGCTGCGAAATTGTTGTAATTAAAATTTATGAGATATTAATTTTTTTATTATCACATTTTTAATATGTAAATAATTATTTGTTTTCACATATAATTTCATACATATTATGATATATATATATATATGTTTAGACTTAGTAAACAATATACTGCGTATATATTTTGTTCTTAAAAGATAAAGATCAATCTTGAAAACAACGATTTTGAAGTCAATTACAAAATATGTATAACACGAAATGTTATATTAACCTTCCTGTTTTTATTATATTGAGTATTACATCGATCGATGTTAGATTATTTTAAGATCACATTGCCGCGTAACAAATAACAATATATTAATTAAAGAACAAATAAATATAATTTCTAATAATTTCAATTTAAATACATATATTAATTATCACTTATAATTGAGAAACAGTACTATATAATAATAAATATATATAATTAAGTATTGCGTATATATATATACATACATATATAATTAAATATTACGCATATATATAATGTTGAGAGTTACTTTATTATTTTACGTTTATTTTATTTTACAGACGATAAATCAATAAATGTTTTAATTAGTGAATGTTGAACATGGATTTATAGTATTACTAAGAAATAAAACACTCATTAATCGGCCATAATCATAAAACTGGAGTCAAATAATATACACTATATTTCAGTGCCTTTACCGATAGAGCCATAAAAATCTTATACTTGCTTATTTTTACAGTTCTGCAAGTTTTAGTGCATAGATACAACCATGCATGCATTTATACGCTTGTTGACCTCATGACCACACTCATGTACACCCAAGCTCCAATTGGTCATCTATAACCGGTGTCATTGCATCTTGCCTAATTGCAATAGGCCTAACCATTGTTATGCTTAATGTCGATTACGTAACAGCTCTAACTTTAATCTTGGTGCATTTGGCCTAATCACTGAGTGACGTTTAGCCTAATATAATAATAATATAATAATAACACATTGTATACATCGTATATAAGTGTATATATATCATGTTCAGTCTAAAGCCGAGCCACAGCACTGCGACTTGTACCCCCTGAATCAATTGATGATGTCTGGCTGGAGGCTCTCAATGAAGATGTTGCTGGCGAGTCTTGTTGCCTAGTAGACGTCTTTACTGGCAACATTCCAATGATGTTCTTAACAAAATGGTGTCTAATAGCATGAGACGTGAGCGTTTTGATTCAATAACGAGCAATATACATTTGGCCAACAATGACAACATTAACAGACTGGACAAAATGTACAAATTACGACCATTGTTATCTTCTCTGAATGACAATTTCAACAAAAATGATATTCCTGAAAAAAATATTGGATATGATGAAGCAATGATCAGGTATTTTGGTTCCCATGGAAGCAAGCAAGGTATGGTCCCTCAATGCACCAAGTGGCTATCTGATTAAATTTGATGTTTATCAAGGGAAATTAATAATTGGTGATAGGCCTAATTATTATGACAAACTGGTTGGGAAATGCGCGGACCACTGTTGAATTTTTTGGATGGGCTGGTTGAAAAAGATTTGCCGTACTCCTTCTATTTTGATAACCTCTTCACAAACCCAACACTATTATTGGAACTTCAAAGAAGAGGTTATGGTGGAACTGGTACAATACGAGAAAACAGAATCCCCAAAGAATGTAAGATTCCTAAAAAGAAAAATTTTGATAAGAGGGACAGAGGAACTTGTGCATTTGCATCTGATGTGGAGATTAATTTGTGTGTAGTGCACTGGAAAGACAACAAAGTTATCCAGTTCATCCCACAAGTACATGTCTACGATTTCATCGAACTCAAGGAAAGAAAGTTGAAATCAGCAGACCAAATGTGATAAAATAATATAATATGTTTATACTAAAATGTGGACTGCTATAGAATACACATATTAAAAGGAAAAAATGGTATTTTCCGATATTTACTTGATCAGTGGATGTTGCTGTTCAAAATACCTGGTGTATTCACACAAACACTGGTGGAAACCTGTCTGGCCTCGAGTTCCGAAGAAGAATTGCTTCATCTTATTTAACAAGATTTGGTAAACCTTCAATTCACCCGGGAAAATCCACATCCAGAGAAGAAGGAGCAAGAGATGGAAATATTCGGTATGATGGCTGGCATCATTTTGTTCAATGTCCAACGGGAAACAAAAGATGTCGTTGTGTGCTGCCCCTGATGTAGGCCTACATCCGTTGTCAGAAGTGAGTGTTGCAAATGTAATGTGGGTCTTTGTATTTCCCAGGTTATCATAATAAGTAACTTTTTTTTTTCGTAAACTCACTATCTGTAATTTGATCTTTCTAACGTTTGTTAACACTATGTACGCCTATAATACTTTTGCACATCTCTGTATATTTATAGTATTTCAAACATATATTCCATATAATGATGTTACCTCTATAACAGTCAATACATCTCTGACGTAGGTATCTTCTCAGTTGTATATTGATGATCTGAACACTATATATACATACTACTAAGTCATGTGTTACATATTATGTATTATATAGACTATTTTTAATGATACATATTTGATTAGCAATTTATAATTAGTTGTGTATACAATCATCTACATTTATAATGATTCAATTAGTAAAAATTGTTAACTACATATTTCAATGGGTTAATGCCTAGTGGGACCATATGGTCACCTGATTGTTTCTCTATAATATAAAGAGTTTTATTTTTAATTATTTTGTTTTTCAGTAGGCCTATATTGAGTCCTAATAAAAGGAAATACAAAATAAAAATAGGAAAAATCAGAGGAAAAAATTATCTGCAATCTCACCAGTGGGCCATATGCTTCTAACTATCGCAACGACGATGTTGAATTTGTTAATAGTATCGATTTCTACAAGTTGCCCTCCATTGGTATGACAACCCATTCGCGCGCCGATAAAAGTATTGCCGGAAATATAAAAATATTTCGTTCCATCGATATCAAATGCATCTGAGGGACAAGAGATCCCTCCCTGAAATTCATCCGACATATTCTGTGTTTTTGCGATGCTTGCGTAGCTGTAAAAGGTGCATTTCTGTGTTGTTCTGTTGTACAAGAAAAAGCAACTTGGTAGAGCAGAATATGCGCACTCGATTACGTTCCTTGCTTTGATCGTTCGTGACGTCATTGGTTCTCGAGGGTCATTACCAGCAGCTGTGCATTTTGTTGGCGTGTTCAGTGCCGAATAATAAAAAGCATCAGCTTTACACGTTTCAAAAATTGAAATCAAAACGATCAATCGAGATATTTGAAAGAAATACATTATCTTTACAAAAAACTGTTTTGTTTTACTTAAAATAATAGACTGTGAAATGTTGCCTTACTACGTATATATTGAGATGACCATGTCTGGTTTTTCAGCAAATACTAACCACAATTATAATGCTATGCGCAAATAAATATGATTACGTAGTTATTGGTTTACAATTAATGAATACAAATAACCAATCATCAAGTTATGTTTAAAATGAAAACTAATTCCATATTCCATCTGGTAAAACAAGCCCCCATACGTCCTAGAAAGTAGCAGAAGGCGTGTTATTAATAATTATACTATTAAGTAATTATATTTAATAAATACTATTTATATTACTTATCAAAATGTATTGAATGTCTCGAAGGTAACAAAAAAAACTTTTATATGTGTTTAAGTATACTTTAAATATACATTTTTTATAGATTGTACTTATTTGAGCTACCAGTTTACATGGTTCAAGTAAAAGAATTATATCCACCAGGTTTTTTTTATACACTATTTGTGAAATTTAGAATAGCGTTTAATATTCCACAATTTTATAAAAAATATAAAACATTAAAATCTACATTTTAAAAGTGTATAATATTAGTTTACTAATTTTTGTTGTTGAAGGATACATATTGTATAATATTGTATAATTTGTGAAGAGTAGCCTATATTGTTCGTAATATATAAAATTGTGTGTTTTATTTGAAGTAGAATCCAAAAATCATATTTTTATATATATTTTAGTTTTTGACGTGGTTTATTTTAATAAAGAAAATTAATGAGATTAGGGTCAACATTTATAAAAATAAGTTTTTTTACGTAGAGTCTGAATATCATATTTATTTAAAGTGGTAAGTTTAATGGGGTTCAACAATTTTTTAAATATTTTTTTACATTAGTAGTATAAAAAGGTGTATCTATAAAAAAAAGTCCCCGAAACCGAAACTAACCTCCCCAAATGTTATTAATCCTGTTGTCAGAGCTGGTATACCAGAAGTGAATGTGGGTCCTCATGGCATTTACAAGGCCCTTGTAAAGACATAGCATTTTGTCGATGTGACAAGTATCTACGTCGGACCCACTTTGATTTTAAAGTCACCGGATTTTGTAAGCATTAAAGGTCCAATTGAGTCTACAGGCAGTCAAGTTATCGGATACTCTTACGCTATGAATTTAGATCCGCTCGTGCAGACTATTAGGGCTATATTTCTAAACAGGTATATATTTCTACAAAGTAACTACAAGTGCGCTCTTGTGCTTTATGATGGGCTATTTTACAACACTTGTGGAATTGACTTGTGACCTGTAAACTTGTAACTTGTGCTTTATGAAGACGGCCCCTGATATAAATTGTAGATATAAACTGTAAAGTACTCCTGTTAGTAAATTTTTGTAGCCCACTAAGCTATTTGGGCTTATGTTAAATATGGAGTTAACAATATAACTTAAGGAATTGAATATTAGTAAAAAATATTAAACACCACCATTAGAAAATTAAAAGAGAACGTTTTCCTCAACATGTAAAATGTAGCTTTTTCTGAATATTAAAAGATGTAGCATAGAGTGAGGGTATGTTTATAATACGTTTATAATACTTATATGTATACTTAAAGTAAAAATAAGTATGTTTATACTTATAGTAAAAATACTTATATATATATATAGCATACTTATAGTATAATTCGTATATGTATACTCATAGTGTAATACTTACAGTGTAGGCAAAAATATTTATACTTATGTAATAGTTATATGTATATATATACTTATATACATACTTATATAGTATGATAAAAAGTAATGATCTAAAAGGGATTCGAACCCTGGACCTTCATGTTGAAAACAAGCTGCTCTACAACTAAGCTATTAGGGCTTATTAAAAACATAGAGTTAGCAATATAACTTTACCCCTCCCAATATTAAGAAAACGTTATAGATGAATATAATCTATAGAGACAGGACAGTTGCCACTAAAATTAAGTAAAACAAATTACCCACTATTAGAAAATGAAAAAAACATTTTTTACAACATATAACATTTAGTGTATTCTGAATAAAACATAGCAAGGTGTACACATATACAGACATTTTAGTAAATAGTACAACATCGAGCATTAATATCTTTAAACCTGTTATAATTCGTAAAGTCAGGAGTTAGAATATAATAAATACACTTCTTAGCTATGCTATCGATACTAGTATATATTGCAGGAGAACAATGTGGGTTACAAGGTACATAATCATTGTCACAGTATAAAGTCAACTATTTATTACGATTAATTACATCCACACCATGTTGGCGGATTTTTTGCTCCTCTTCTGCGGTGTTTACCAACACGTTTTTGGTCTTCTGAAGATACAATGTCGGCTATTTTTTTATCTTTGGAGTAGGGCGGCGCTCTCAACTGCGACTTCAGTCTCCCGGCGCGAAAAAAAAGAGTTTTGTGTTGCTCGATACATTTGTGCTGCAGACCAGATATATCTAAATGAGACAATGTAGTTGTACAGTCATCGCATGGTGTTGAGTTAACCATCAGACAGGCACGGGGCAGTATTAGAGAACCATCAATATATTCAAGCGGCTCTTGTTGAATTTGAATAATGCGTAAGTTGAGACTTACCACACAAGAGAAGAGTCGCCATGCAGACTCGCTACGAAAAGTAAACCACATCGCAACAGAGCACGAATTGATAGCGTCCTCAAGCCGCCGAACTCGTTAATATTGGCAGGTAAACCGTCCCAGTTGATTGCAAGAGTGTTCGCAGTAATCATGGCCCAGTAGAATGAATCCCCCGAAGAGAAGTTGAGGCGTAACGCCGTACACGGACTTGAACACTGCGACATGAATATTTTACGTCGAGTTGAGCTCCAAAGCAGTCGTTGGTGTGCGTAGATAGTCGGGAATTTTCTTTTCCGCTTTCCGCTTCACCCTCCAACGCCGTAGTAGCCTGCACGAGCGGATCTAAACCCATAGCGTAAGAGTATCCGATGGGACTTTTAATGCTCACAAAATCCGGTGACTTTAAAATCAAAGTGGGTCCCACGTGACCAAACCGTGAACATTTGTCACATCGACAAAATGCAATGTATTTTCCGGAGCCCTATACATAGATGCGATGAGTCCCACCTTCACTTTTGGTATACCGGCTCCGGCGACTGGATTAATAACATTGTATGCTGATCCTATTGTATATTTATAGAAAACGTTTTTAAATAACTCAGCTAGGTCTTGTGTCTATTATTGGGTTGAGGGGGGGGGGGGGTTTGTTTCAGTTTTTGTTAACGTAAAGGGACACATTCTACATTACTTACGTAAAAAATTTAAAATTAACAAATTGTGAACCTTCTTCTTCACTACTAAACATTTTGAAAACTATAAATTCCAGACTTTACGTCAAAACTTCTTTTTTAAAATTTTTACCCCATTTAAAATTTTATATTCTTCCCCTCTAATGTTTTCAATATCGGTATCATTATGTATCATAATTAAATAGATAGACTATAGATAGACAATAGCTATGAGTCAGGGTCAATTTTTTGAAAATCGGTTGAAATTTAATGGGTTCAAAAAATGTGTTTCTACTTATAAATTATATTATAAATTATAAAATAATAAATTA
>JAUZND010001963.1:0-13143 GCA_034780555.1 Coelogynopora nodosa
GAAAGTCAGTTCAACATTGCTCACAAACGTACACGTCGTTTAGTGGAAAATTCTTTTGGTGTTCTTAAGAGACGTTTCAGTTGTTTAACTTCAAAATTGAGAGTTAATGATCCAATACATGCTGCAAAAATCATCAAATACTGCACTATTCTTCATAACATGCTAATATTTCATACAGAAAAATAAAATCGATGATGAACATGTGAACGATAATTCTGATGAAGAAAACGAAGATGAGGTATAACCAGAGAATCTGAATGGATTAGTTGTGAACAATGGCATTCCACATCGTCAACAGTTACTAAATATTTTTTAGAACATAGTTAACTTTGTAAATTTTGTATTTTTGTGCTAATTACTCAGATATTATTGATTATTTTGTAATAAAATACTTGTGTTCTTTTTATTAGTTAAAAACAATTGAATAAGTATTAGAAAATGTTTTTATTTTATAATTTATAATGGTCTGTTTGGTTTAATTTTTTTAGTTAGCTAAACATAAAGTTAGAATTTGGTTAAAATATAACAGTACCTACACAGTTAACTTTTAGTTACCATAACTATAAAAATGAAATCACCTAAAATAGTTTAATCAACTATGAAAGTTAATAAAACGTACCAAAAATTCTATTTTTAATTTACTTATGGTTAACTTCTTAGTAAACTGTAAGTACCAAAACTATTTAGTGAACTTTATGCACACAAAATTTCAGTCTATCTTCACCATATTAATATTCTCTTAACATATATAATTTTTCAATTTGTAATTAATATAACTCTATCATAGGTAGTGGAAATATTGAATTATGAAAGAAAAACGATTAAATATATTTAAAAATGCATAATTGTACACATATGATTGAGTATATAAAAGAAATAATTATGAATACCAAATAACAATAATATTTGGTTATATTGTAATTAGAGATTAGGTATATGAGAATTTAACATTATAGACAGAATAAAGTAACTAAACATATCTAAAACCTTATTCACCATTAAAATCACTATTTAAGGAATCTATCCAAGAATATGGCAATTCATATTTATGAGGGATATTTAGATCAATTTCAAGTTTGTAAATTTCGAGTTTTTTCTTATATAAATCCAGTTCCAAGTTTTCATTGATCAATATATTCTTTTTTCTCTTCATTTCTTCTCCACTAACATTGCATATTGACAATTTTTGTTTTGGGGAGGGCTTGAAGTGTGCTTAGTTCCCCAAATCGCGAGGACTTGAAGAAGTAGTTAATGCAGTAAGTCGATTTGTCCTTGAATCGGATAATGGAGATCTAGAACTCCCGACCACACTTTCCTCTACACAGAGACCCATTATACCGGCAGATTCTCGGCCGATAATGTCTAGTACAGCATTGTCCACTTTGTTGAGCTTTCCACCTGCCGCCCCTGTTTTATTGAATCGATCAACTCTTTCCTAAAATGGAATAAAAGTTCATTCTGTTTTAAATATTGTGCATACATTCAAAAATAGTTTATAGGTAATCTTACCACAGTGCCTCATCTAATGTTCAGCCAAAAAGAATCTCTGAGAAAGTTAGCATTCTTTCCAGCCAGAAACTTTATGCCATAGCCAAGACATGCACATAGACAAGATATGCCATAGCCAAGACATAGTAAACACCTCCTCCCATGGAGTTGCTTTACTCTCTTTAGTTACTGTAGTGTTGAACGTTTCAAATATAATATCTTTTTTGGTTGTATATTTCTCGAAGAAAAAATTGTATACCATGATTTTTAAAATTTTGTAAGCAAGATAAAAATGTTGTATGTCTTACAGAAAACAGAGACACACTATTCTTATATTAGATTGTGTCTAATGTGTCTAGACTGTGTGCGTGATTCATTTCTATTGACTGTCTTCTAATGGGAATTCCTTTCTAGATAAAAGTACTACTAAGTCTAATTTTTCTTTATAAAATCGTACTACTACTGACTTCTAAGTAATTGACTGCTGAACTTCTGACTACTGATATATTTTCTTTATAAAATCGACCACATATTTGCTAAAATAAAATTTAATTTTATAACTGTAAATTAGCTACATTTTCACTTTCTGAATAAACAATGAACATATTAAAAAGATTATTATTTTTTTGGAGAAAATGCTTGTTCTCATGATGTAAAGAGACAGTAATCTTACTTTCTTTATCTTCAAACCAATTTCAGACCCACTGGTTCTTGACTACATTTTCTTTGTCAAGTTGAATGGATGTACTATCATGTGTTCCATAGAACTCTTTACATACAATGAAAATATTTGTAACAAGACAGACACTAATTAACAATATTTAATACTTATACTCCTGTGTCATAAATACAAAATAATAAATATGTATTTACTATATTTATAATAATGAACCAAAGTCAATTTTAAGTCAGATAATGTGCACACCATTGCATGTGATGCACATGTAGATTCGCTTCTCCCATTGTCAGTGAACAAGTGTTAGCGTTTCAGCTGTTACACTCATATATTCTGCTCGAATGCAGTTCTAAAGATGGCCCCCATTCTTGTATTTTCTTGCTGTAGACCATAGCCTTTGTGGCGTGAGGTCTGGGAACTTTGGAGGCCATTCAACTGGAGACTACAGCACTAATGGGGTGGTGACCTATCTTGATGAAACTGCTCAGGAAATTCACCATCCTCATTCATCAGTGCTGGTATGAGTTCTTCTTGAAGCATCTTCAGATACATTTGGGAATTAATCTTGCTGTCTATGAAGAAAAAGCCAATAATTCTGTTCTACCATATCCCACACCAAGCCACAGTCTTTTCTGAGCCTACCATCTTTGATGGATTCAACCATTGTGGGTTGCAACCATACCAATAATGAACATTCTGGCGATTGACCTCGCCATTACAATAAAAGTTTTGCCTGACATAAAAAACAATGCTAACTGAGAACTGAGTGTCGTCATCGATCCTGTCAAGTGCCCAATTGAGGGTCGTCTTTGAAAAGATGCTGCACCATTTACTTTTTGTATGGGTGCCAGTGATTCTGCTTCATGATACAAACAGTACTTGGTTGGTTAACACCATATTCAGCAGATAATCTGCACATACTTTTTGTATTGGGGTATTTACAAAAGGTGCCATTACCATAGTCAATGTGGCTTCATCAGTAGCCGTTCATGGGTCACCACTTCTTAATCGATCTGCTTCATTTCCATTATTTTGGAATTTGTTGATAAATTAGACAACTGTATTGTGTGTAATCTGATTGTCAATAGGCCTGTTATAATTGCTATAATTACTTATTATCTATGAAGCACATTTATAAATACAATATAATCTGTACAATAAAATAACTGAACCTACTCTAAATTCAAATCATGATTAAAATGTAGTGTTAATTTTAAAGTAGGCACTGTCTTTTTAAATTTCTTTGCTGAAAAAGATTGACAGTTTATGGCCATAACACTCAATAGACCATCAAATTAAGCAGAGTGTACAAAAGAATGAATGCTATTAAATTCCTAAAATGTAAAACATTTGAAAGATATAAAAAATGGTTTGCATAAAGAAATTGCTGACAAAGTGAACATAGTTCAAGTTGTGAGTGAGTGTAGTGAATGAGTAGAAAATGTTTGATTAAAAATACTGGCAATAAAATAATAATTATAAAGTAAAATCTAGTAGTGCAGACAGTGTTAGTGGCTGTAATTATAATCGCGATTGTTTGGCCAAAGCTGCAATTCTGCCATTATTAAAAAAACAGTGTTGTGTAATGTAGTACAGAACATTTCTAAAACAGTATGTGAGGAGAAAGAAAACTTTAGAATGATGGCAAAGGAAGAAGAATAAAGAAACTAGTGCTAAAAGACATGTACAGGATTGAAGACAAACACCTATTAGAATTGAAAGAGAAAGAATGAAAATATAAAAGAAGCAACTACAGTTTGACTGGAAGCTGAAGTGGCCCTACAGAAAGCTATTGGGTTTTTAATCAGAGGTATCTGCAAAAGAAATTTTTGGCTGCTGAGTCATCTAACTTTCTGACAGTAGAAGAATCAGTGAACATAAAAAGAAAACATGAAGCCAGCCATTTAGGTTTGTTGCCCAAATTTCCATAGAAGAATTGTATTTTGTTTGTTCTCTATAACTTGTTCTAACTAAACTAGATAACTTTACATATTTTTTATTAGTTTATTGTTACATAAACCAATAGTTTCAGTCAATGTTATGCATATTTTTCATAATTATTATATCTAACAAATATTGAGATACAAATTCTATAACTATTGTTTATGAGCCAGACACAACATTACTGGAGTGGTAATTGTTATTAACCAATAAGATGGATATAATTTCAAAACAGCTATATTTAGTACTTAATTTAACTAGCATTTAATATGCCATGAAATAAAGATAGGAATGCTGTTGTTTACAGGTTAACCAACATAACAATATATACACTTTTATTTATAGTATTTAAAGATTTATTGATATTTGTATAAAATAATAATAAAGCACTCTTTACAGATAGTAAACTATAAAAAAGATATATTATCACAGGAATAATGAGTCAGGTTTGATGTGCAAAAGCCAGGCATTTTATTTCACAAAATGCAGATGTAGCAGTGTAATCTGGTGTGTTTAATCCACAGTCGATGATAATGAGCGATGCCCTCAGTCAAGTATGTAAGGTTCGGTCAGATTTCAGAGCAAAACCTTGTGAATTGGTGGAAGGTAATACACTTTTGATCAAATAATGTAGCCTACAAGAGAGATGCGTTTGGCTTTGAGTTGTGTACTTGGAGGAACAAGGCCAGCACGTGTGTAGATAGCTGTATTCGTGATTCGTGTTTGCTATCGAATACCATACATGCTTCTTAACATGCAGGAGTGAGTGCCATCTAAGTCTTTGTCCAGGGCATCGGGAAGTGTCCATGTTTCAGCATTATAGAGTAGTACTGTTCCTTTTGTAGCTTGAAACAGTCTACTTCGAAGATTGTCTTAGAAAGAAGGAGAGTCCCAACAAGGCCTTGATCTGCTTGCCAGGCCAGAGCTTGTCATCTGATGAGATCTCTTTTGCAGTCAGGTATGGTGCAACTTTAGACGAGACTTCTGTTGACTGCCATCATCATAAGTTACGTTTGCATCCAGGTTAGAGGGTACTGTTAGAACCTCCGCCTTAGTCATGTTCACCTGCAAGCCAACCACAAATGCTGTTGACTGAAGTGCAGTAAACATGGTTTGTGCTCCAGGAGCCATATTTTCAAAACTAACTTAAGTGAACTAAAGTGAAAGTGATGTAGGATTTTCAAGTGGTATTTTAAATACTTTTCACTTATACTTAAGTAACTTCGGTATTTTCGAAGAAATTTCACTTAAATGGGAAGACGCAGTAAGCATATACGCTTGTCTTTGTCTTATTCAATATTATGTCAGTCAACTTATTTTATTTATCATTTAAAATAAGTTTAGGTAAAAACAGGCAAACAATATTTTATCTAGTAGCTAAAACAATTATATTTATATGCGCAGTTTAGGTCTAGGGTAAAAAAATAACATAGTGCATATAACAGGGTATAAAATAATATCAGATAATATTTTTTTGAACAATATTTTATGTAAAAGGATAATATTTATATATGGACACTTTAGAAATGACCATAAAAACAATAGGAACATTAATACATACAATGTGAGTTTAAAAGTTCACATAATCTTATTGTATACGGGAATCCTGCTAAGGTATCTGTAATATTCGTTAAAAAAAATTTTCCTGCAAATTGAGCACGTTCATCTTTGCATTGTGCTCCTCCAGTACCCACCCGTGCTTGGCCTTTAATTGATTTTTGAGTTTTGCTCGAATTTTAGTAATCTGGTTCATCCCTCATTCGTTTGCGATGTCGTTGAATCGGCAGAGCAGATTTAATTGTCAGGGGTGTCGGACTAGGGAATTGTTTAACTTTTAGTGTATCACATGATTTGCTACTTGACCCCGAATCGTCCGTGTCGCTATTACTACGTGGCTCTTCTTGTTCAGGAGGTAAGACTGTCGCTTTGAACCCATCGCTTAACGCCACTAGTAAGTAATGGATTGTCGCGCCCCAGGACATCTTGAACCCTGTCGTCAATAGTTCTCCAAAAGACTCTACCTTCTCCACTTTTATTACAGTTATCTAATTTGTGAAATAAAATAAGTGAAAGCGAAAGTGAAAAGTTGCTTTGAAAATATGGCTCCAGGATCTTCGTCAGCATATAGATATATATACATTTTCCAGACATCAAATTAGTCACCAAGAACATGTCCCTGTTACTTAATTGTATCACGTAGGTTGGTATCACTGCACCGTCTATTTTGTGATTCAGATCTCAAATGCTAAGTAGGATATTTTGTTTTTTGATCACTTAGAGATATATCCTGTTGAATTGTAAATCGTTCGCTGTGATCAGTTGTCTGCTGGTGTACGAGACACTCGTTCATGGTGTCTTTAGAGAAGTTATTAACCGGTTTACTTGTTGAGGTAGATGATGATACACTATCGTTTACTTCAGATTCAACTATTTTATTCCTCACCATTGAATCACATAATTTCTCGGCAGATTTAAAACACATAAATTTTTCATATTTTTTCTGAACTCTAGTGCATTTGTGATTACCTGCATGTATATGTGTTTACAAAATTTAATACAGAGTTAATAGAATTTTGTACGTCCTCTCGTTTGCATTCTTAAAAATACAATGTTGCAAACTTGACATAGTCCCGGCGGATGATACTTCTCTGAATCAGCTTGTGTGCATAGTAGTTCTATGTTTTGTGATATAGTAACATTTACATAATCATAAGGGGGAATGCGAATGGTTTATATCCCGTTGGGTTTCTCATTTAGAGTAAAACATCAGATTGTGCGCATTACTTGTAGAAGTCTGTCTTCATTTTAATGAATAATGTATATATATTCTACAATTTATAAACAAAAATGGGTGTTCAGTCATGATTTTCTGTAGATAGTAGGCATGCATTCCTCGTGCGTTTTATCTCAACTCATGTTTCCTTTTCCATTAAATTATGATTAAATTTGGCACAAAATATGTCATCTGGGTATTGTTTCCGCAACATAAATATAGATAGATTTTATTATATATTATATTACTAGGCTACGTAGATACAACATATTTGGAAATATTTACACATAAAAATACGAGATATTCAAAGATGTCCACATCATTACGATAATTCACAATATTGATTTATTTACAAAAAAGTTTGATAAGTTATTTTCATTCTTACAGTTTTGTAATTAGCAGACTATGTAGATTTGAAAACCGTAAACCGCTTATCTGAATATTTGTTAGACTAAAAGTTGGTTAAAGCGCAGCGGGTAGATTTGTAGTGGATTCGAATCAATAATTGGTTTGAAATTAGTTAATTAGTTTAAATTAATTAATTAACAAATTATGTTTCTTTTTTGGATATGTATGTCACTGTCAATTTATGGAACTTGTTCTTATATGTAATATACATTATTTTATTGTTTTATTCACAAATATTAACGTTATATTTTCATGTTGTGTTTATTGATTATTGTTCATTTTATTTTTCCAGACGAAAATGGCTGCTCCAGTCAATAGAAGTCAGCTGCAGAAACAGCCATCAGTGGATCATGAAGACAGTGAGCACGAGTTTCCACCACAAACAGTAGAAAGTTGCCAGGAAAACAATACAGATTTAAATTCTCTAGTGGTTGATCAAAATATGACCGTTGGTGATGAGGATATTTCTCATAAAGAAAATAAAATTAATCACGAAGAGTTGTTAATCGAGTCTACAACAGAGACAGAGAATGCTATAAAATATAATTGTGATTTTCCAGTTAGTGGGGAGGTCGACATCTGTAATATACAAATTGATGATACTCATTCACAGCTTGTGCAAGAATATAGAGCTTTAAAGATTAAAGTTGACGGCATGTACGACAAAAATGAACACGAACCTGTACTTGATGATAACAAAGAAGACATGCTTTCTTTTGTTGTGCGAATATTGTCTATTCCACAATCAGATAAACTTAGTCCTGATCGACAACATCTTCTCGAGTGTAATGGATTTTTAGAAAAAGCTCTTCTGGCAAATCCTTCGGTGATTGCTCTTTCTTCAATTTGTAGGAAGTGTGATACGGCTGAAGTTAAAGAGATATCTGGAGATGACGGTGAAAGTGCAGCATCAACAAAAAAAGTATCTGTTGAATGGACAAATGATGAACCAAGAGCACGTATGATTATGCATAAATTGTGTGCATTTTATGGACTTCATCATAATATTGTTGGTCAGCAACTTACAACAACAATTCGTGTTGAGTTTGATACATCAAGTTTTGTTGAGTGGAAATGTTCGTTAGTTGAACTGTCACGTTTTCTGGAACTAAAAAGAATGCTTGGAATGGATTCTGAGGAAGTTTCTTCACCTAATATCGGTGTGCTACAGGGTGCTGAAGCTAAGACAATATTAAAACGAAACCCATCTCATGGCTCTCAATCAGGAATGTGTGGTTATGTGTCTGGGGAATCTCGAGTTAACAAGACATATGAAGATCGGCACACTAGGTATTATCAACGACGCCGAGAACTTGGTTTATATAGCAATGAGCAGCAAGCGACAATAGTTTGCACAAAGAAAAATCAACGCGGTGTACGGCAGATGCACTCAATGCCGACTCATGATACAAGTTCTAGAGAACAACTTGCTCGTACTCGATTAGATGCTCAACCTCGAAGTCGTACTACGGATCTAGAAGGAACGTCTTATATTATGGCTGATGGGACTATGATAAAACCAGATGCGTTTTTACAACCTGATCTTTTATCTGTACATAATGGTTCGGCAGCTATTATGGGTTCCGCTTCGGATGCTTCATCACCATCTGAAGCAATGTCCTCAGTAATAGGTTATCCAATAACCGAATCAACTGTTGTTTATAAATTGATACCTACGGAACTAAAAGCTTGTAATCCAGATGAAAATATTTATGTTCTACGACAAGGTTGTCTAGATCCAACTTTATTGCGAACTCCTGACGGTAAACCATTTCGAAATGCACCTTCGGAATGCTTTCCCGTATCTGGAACAATAGTCATTCCAAATTGCATGACAACATCATTGTCTGCTTCTCTGTCCGATTGTCATCTCAATAAAGCTGGTACAACCAGTCCTGGGCAGTCATCAGGCTCTTCTTCTCAGTTTCAAACAAGTCAACTTAGTTGTGGTAATAGCAACAATAGCAATCTCTCCGTTAGCGGCAATTCAGGATCTCGTGGAAGGTGTGGTAGTAATCAGTATAATCGAAGTAATTCAGTGCCACATGGTCGAAGCGGTCAATTGCGACATGCATTAACACCACCACCAATACACCCGGCATCTACACATAGTTTGCAACAAGGTATTGCACCACCTGTTGGAATGATACAAATAAATACATCAGGTGCTTCCCAGACGAATACTTTCGCGGGACAATATGCAACTCCACTTCTTCAACCGCTTCCAATGACTACAAGGCACATGTCTGGGGTCACACCAACTGTGTACCCACAGGCGTCTGCAACACCTCCTAATATATCACAGCAACAACATATGGGAACTAATCAACATGCACAGTATTTTCCTAATTTCCAACAGTTTCCTGGTCCACAAATAACCCACATAGGAGAGTCTCCCTACTCCACTGCACAGCAAGTTTGCCCATCTCAGTCATCCCCGCTTTTACCTGGACAATCGCCTGCCCAAGCAGCCTATCTTTCGCCTGGAGTTTTACCTTTACCATATCAAACTGTCATGGTATCTCCATCATTTATGATTTCGCATCAACTTGCTTCCCCTGTACAACCTCAACGTCTTCTTCAATCACCACAATTCTCTGGTCAAGTTCCTATTGCTGCTTCAAACCAAACTTTTAATATCCATAACCAACTTCCTCAGCCACCTTCTCTTGTACATCCGTTTAACCCTATCGGCACCATGCATCAGATTCGTCAACAAAATAACAACGGTAATATATCATACCAACAAAATCGTGCACCCAATGCACCTCGTCTAGCCCGGCCTAATGGACGGCAATCTTTTAGCGGTGGCGCTAATTCTAATGCTTCCGGTCGTGGTGGAGAATCTCATTAGACATTAATGTTATTAATCTTATTTGATATACTCATCATTCAAAAGATAGCTAACCAATTCAGATCTGGTATAAATTAGATCAGTCGACTCTGGATAACGTATTGGTTCTTTTTCATCCTGTTGTTGTTTGTAACATTATAGACCGTTTATATACAATTCTGGTTATGAAATGTTTAACATAATTTGTTAGTAGGTATGCATTTATTTTTATACGCGGAACTATATTTTTGACTGAAATTATTTAGTGAAACCATTAGGATTACGTACTCAATTTCCATATGAATAATTCGTGTTTTATTTTGTTTTTCTATCTATTTTAAGTGATGCTACTTTGATTTAATGTCGTGTTGAATATGTCTACCACTTTCTGTGAGTGTTGTTACTGACTTTAACTATATATTGTTACAGCATAATTGTTTGCTCTCAACGAAATTAGTTCGAGTGTGTTATAATTTTTGTTAATCCTGTTTTAAACTCTGTACTTAAAAAGATCTATTATGTGTTTCAATTGGCGCAGTTTTGTATTTAAAAACTGTGATACGAGAAGCTGTACATTTAGTGCATTAAATTTATTCTTGTTATAAAATTTAATTTTTGTACTTAGACTGTTTATAATTACGATTAATTTTATGTGATGCTTGGAAGCTCTTATTAAATTTGGCCTGTACAAATGTCGCTTATTCATATGTTACATGGTTTTGTTCAGAGTTGACTGTATTACCAGATCTGTTTTTTTAGTATAAACGAGTCTAGTATCTAGTTCTTCCTACGATCGGGTTTAGGAGTCTTTCTCATTTTCATTCTGTGTTCAACCCTCACCCTTGTTTACTATTAAACCTACTTGATCCACCATGACACCTAATATTATCGATAAAACATGATGTCATTCTCAATTATCTATTTTTATACATAAACACTCATTACTAATGATCATGTGTGTAAAGTATCTTTGCATGTAATGTTACTTTCGTTGTGTTTTAATCTATAGTTTACTTGGTATGTGCACATTTGTGTACATTTAATCATTTTATAGTGAAAGTGGCATTATTTAGGCACGTTCCGTGGGCATTTGTGTACGCTGACGAGTATACAAATCTTTTTTTGATGGTTGCATTTGATAACGTTATAAGCATTTTCAAATAAACTTGATTTATGAATTCAAGTAATAACCATGGGGATAAGAACATTATCATATTTATTGTAAATAGGTAGATATTTAGCTTTAGTTCAAGTGTAAAGTATTTTGTAATGAACACTGTTAAGCGTAATGTCAGAAGGCTTTATACTCAAATCCCAATGTTTGAGGTAATAAAATTGGTCTTATCCTGTTTTGGCATGTTTATCTATTGTACCTAGTAATTAACTTATTCTTGTTTTTATAAAAAATATCATGTTTTTCTGTTGTTTATTGCTGTCAAAAATGTGGGTGCTAGTTTAAGATATATTACTAAATTATTTTATGGAACTGTTATTGTTATTGATATAATCATGTGAAGTCCGGCATGTAGGATAATATAGTTCATAATGTGTTAGATTTCACGTGTTTTGTTCACTCATTGTCAGTTATTTTTATAAGATAATCATTTATTGGCATATTAATAGATTTAATTGAATAGGATTTTTTTATAAAAAAACTCCTTAGTAATCTATTTAATAAGTAGAATTTCGTTTTTTCTTGGTAACAATCAAATTTTGATAACCTTACACCATCAGTAATGCTAAGGTTTTGCCGGATACGGACATGTAGAAATTTTTTACTTAGGCAGGAATTCATTCTTTAAAAATATGCATTGGTGCCCAAAGTTAAAAAAATATTCATTATGGTAATTATTGCAGAACTCTAGTAAATGTAATAGCTAAGAGTGACACCTATACTGATCTCGTATAAATCAATTCTTTGGTTCCTATATCTCCTATAATAGTATGTGAAGCAATGATATCTCGTATAATTTAATTCTTTGGTTTATATATCTCCCATGGTACGTAAAGCAGTTATGTTTTATTCAAACGAAAGTGTTTTTACTATGAAATTGTGCTAAATCTGCAGAAGCGTAAACAAAATTTGTCACTTAGTTTCAAAATTAAAACTAACTTGTATCGTAAATTTTTGCTATATTTTCGTGCAACAAACACAAAAATGCATACGGCATTATAAATCACTTTTGATTATTCAACGTGCCACAATAAGTTGTTTGCATAATATTGAATAATTCTATTCAAGCTTTTTCGGAGACGCGCTTATTCACCTACGTGCTTATTCCGGTATCATGAAAATACATTTTTGACGCGGTTATTCCAGTTTGATGTTATACGTTGTTTGAAAAGTTTGCGCTTATTGAGTAATCCAGTTCAGCTACCTACGCATTAATGGGTGTCTATGAAAATGACACTCTTATTGAGTGACACGCTTATTCAGAGAAACGCTTGTTCAGCACACCCGTTAAATCCGCATAAGTCGAATTTCTAGGGACAGTAAAAATTACCCGACTTATCCGGAAATGAGAAAAAATTAAAGTACAAACCTTTTTAATTTGAATCCAAACAAATATTTCATTGCTTAGTATTTGAACTTTTTAAAAACGTTTTAATCAGAATATGTAATATTTTTTAACACTTTTAATAATGAACTGCAATATAGCTTACAGTTAATTACTTCAACGCGACTTGTAACACTTTTTCTTTTTATTATCATATTATCCTTTTTGAATATAATTTTATATAAAATGATCTAGAAACTATTATGAGAATACAGTAGATTCCGGATAAAAATTATTAAATTATACGTCTGTGAAAAAAGTAGTAGGCCTACATATTTTAATAATATTGTAATTTCAAAAATCAAAAGAGTGGCTCATACCCTAACTAATTTCAACAAGAGGGTATTTTGACTAAGTCGAGAGTAGTATGGAACATCTCATTCTGCATAACCCCCCCCCCCGCCCACGCATTTTTTAATTATTTTTTTGATGACTCCCCCCCTTCCCCCCGTGACCTTGATGACTC
>JAUZND010001964.1:0-13142 GCA_034780555.1 Coelogynopora nodosa
GATTTCCTGAAATATGGACTTATTTAATCAAACATATTTAAGATCATATTTAAACACATTTTATTAATTGTAAAACATTTAAATTACTTTCAGAATAGAATAAAATCATATCTCGATACATTTTAGATTACATAAATTATATTTATATAAATTTTAGATAAAAATTTTAGGGGCGGTGTTTTTAATGAACGGGGGTGTATTATATAACTAATTAATAATTCATAGTAGGCCTACTGTATTTTATATAATTAATGCTATTAACAGTGCAATTGTACTGTTATTAAAGCATGAGTCAGAGCTATTGACAGTGACATTTGCTCTTTAACCTTTTAAACACAGGTGTTCAAATCATTTGCAACTTTCTTACAACAGGTATTTCTCTTATGATTAAAAATTTTAATAGTGTGTTGCTATTGGCTATACAACTGACGTCGCAAATTTGTCATCAACATGTAAGGTAATTATACATAAGCCTACATGCACTACATGAATATGCTTTTTTATTGATTTTATCATTTGTCAAAATCCAACAAAAATATTTATAATTTCATTTTCATTAATATTGTTTTTGATAAATATATAAGTAAAAACTGTATACTAATATTTGCATTTATAAAATACATAAATAAACAAAATGATAATAATAATTAGTAGGCATATTTCAAATATAACAATACCTAGATTGTTTATAAATAATATATAAGTACAAATTGTATATATAACTATTCATTTTTATATTTATAAAATACACAATAAACACAATGATAATTATTATAGTTGGTATATTTCAAATAGAGCTGCTAACTATTGATTATTAATGAATATGTATAATTAAAAACTGTATAGGCCTATAACTATTCATTTTTTACATTTATAAAATATGCAAATAAACAAAATAATTATTATAGTGGGTATATTAGATTATTACTTATTCCATTCAGATATATCATAATACCAATATACAAGTATTCAATAAATTCTATGTGAAAATGTTCAAACAATATTGTTTAGGCTAAACTATGCAGATATTAGGCCTACCTACATCAAACGATAATGGTTATAAAATTATACAAAATAAGGCAATTTTGTGAAAGTTATATAATTAGACATATAAAAAATATTATCCTGAAAGCATGCCTTCTAGACCTGCCCATGAGATTATAATGACATTCTTTTACTTTGTACAAACTTAGAATTAGGCTACTAATTGTATATACATATGCAATGAACAAAATAAAATTTAAAAAACTCAATTTATTTAGTATTTAATTAAACAAACGGTTTTACTAATTTCTTTGGATATGAGCACACATTTATTGTATTTCATATAGATTATTATGACAAATAAGATTACTACATAAATGACTTTAAATTATGATTACTTCATTTAACTCAGAATGTCCTTGAACCAAATCACCCAAATGCAAGCAATGGATGAGAATCTTCTGGGATTTCAATATAAATAAATTTAAAAAATAATTCCATTAATCCTATAATTATGCAAAAAAAACTTAAGCATAGGGAGGGGTGGTTGGTGCTTTTATTTCCTGTAAAAAGTGTTAGTACCATCAATTGTTCTAGTCATAATGAGCTATTGGAAATGTTTTATAATATTTTTTAAATATGCCATGTATTTATTTTAGTTAAAGTATTTTTTTCTTTAAATATTCAAAAACATTACTATTGAGTATACAGTGTTGGAACAGGCTGCTTTATTTAACCCTTTGCTTTTTTGAGGTTATGACTGCGTTATACAGTATGTAAACTATAATCCGCTTTAATTGACATGTGTATTTTTTATATATTTTCAGCAGTAAAATTGATAGGACGAATGTAATATACTACGGTAAATTAATGTGATTGTACATAACATCAAGACTGAGACTACATTTAAGCGGTAAATGTATTAAAAAACAATTTTAGAATAACTCTTAATGCAGATGAACAACTCATTTAAAACGTCAACATAAATCAACTACATTGGCAACATTACCTAAAATTAATAAGAAGCCAAAACTTACTGATCTTCCTTCTACCTGTGAACCTAATATAATAAATTTTAAACTTTTTTAATATACAATTAAACACACTTCCAAATCTTCCATTCTGAACTTCAACTACTTAAAAAATATAATAAAAAAGTTATTATTACCAACATTGCTTGTCCCAACACTGAGTTACTGAATTCACCTATGTAATCAATTTTTATCTTCTATGGCATCAATTAATTTGGTTAAAGATTAACAATCCTGCATTTGCTGAATATTTTCTTCTAACATTAAATAAAACTAACATTTTCTTGTGTACTATTTTTGCTAATATCAACTATATATTAATATTTAATGTAAATATTTTAATCATATCTACTGATATCTATGTAAAACATAAATAATTACCATTACTTTCTATTATATATTTTGAACCACTTGAAATAAAAAACACATTGTACATAATATATAAAAATATATTTACATTTAACTAAACATCAATAGACATTATTTTCGGAATCAATTATTTAAAGTTATCATTATTTTCATTTATTATGGATAAGGCCACAAGTGACACTAATAAAAAATTGACTATCTCATGCAGGCAATAATTTTGGTAGTTAGCAGAAGAAAATAGTTTATTATAAAAAACAAATTTTTTGTGGAATTTGTAAACGTTGATAGTGAATTACTTTTCTAATAAAATCATTAATGATTTCTCTGTAAATAAAATTCCTTGTGTGAATGAGACCTCAACTTAAATAGATATTTAATTAAATTTGTGAAAGTCAAATGTGGAAACAAGACTTTGGGACCTCGCTCCAAAAGTGCACAAAATACCAGGATAGTGGTTAATTGTTATAGTCTGTTTATGTAACGTTAGTTGACTTTCGGTTTGTAGAAATGACTTTCTATAATTTAGTAATTTGAAATATTATTTAAATAGTAAATTATTGCTATTTATTATGATTCTTAGTAAATAGAATAAATATACATTTATATTATATAAAAAGCTTTAAGATATTTATTCTATTATTTTCTAATCCTACTCAAAATTAATATGATGCTAATATTATCAATGTCATTAAATAGAAGATACTACCAAATTATATATAAAACAATATAATTTTTTCAAAGTAAATATATAATAATGTTTTTAACATCTGTATTCTAAAAAGTTTAAAGGCAAAACCAATAATAAAGCTTTATATTAAAGATAAATAATTCTAAATGTTATTCCTAATTACTATGAGTTCCAATTATGTAGTTCTCAATTGATCTAATATGTGGCATTACATATTTTACTTGTCATTCCATATATTGCCCACAAACGATGTATATGTTATATATGTGCAACAATATATGGTTTACTTTTTTAATAGAAGACTGTGCATTTATTAATATTTACATACTTCATAATTTATTTTAAAATGTGCTACATTAATGTAAAATATTTATTAACTGAATAATGCTAATTTTTTTATTTAATTAATATTTTAATGAAATACTTATGTTTATTCTCACTATTATAATAATATAAAAAGGAATATATTATTATATATACTGTAGTACAAAACATATTTTAATGGGTTTTATTTCTAGATGTAGAACTGAGTAAAATTAGATTACATAGTTCACCATACAATATGTTTTAAAATTGTGTATGTGTAATTTGGCCTTTTTGTTATTGTTATGTACTTTATTGACATTTGTAATTATATATTTGTAGTATGTCAATAATTGGCATCTGTATTATTATTCAAAATGTATACATATATACAAAAAATACACCTCCTACTCACCAGAGGGGAGAAACCACCACTCATGTGAGCAGTGACTATTTGGGTACCTCTTTCACCCCTAGTGAAATTATACCAATCACATCTAAGTTATATACACTCAGTGTTTCCTTAATATAATTTTAAACAATTTAATATATGTTTGATATCTATATAATATGAATATTTTTTTGCATAATTTGAATATTTTTGTAAAACTACTTAATTGAATTAATAAAAAGCAAATTTGTAAGTTTATATAAATTATAGTATAATCTAGGTAGTAGGCCTATACATTATTATGCTTATATGCAGACTTCTGACACTATTCCTTAAATTCAGGCAATATTCCTGGTTTCTACATCGAAGTATACTCTGCGGTATTTGCTGACGATGAGAGAGTTGACCGTGACCTGTTTATGCAACTGCACTCATCCAATCTTGACTCAGAACACCTGGGGAAGGTCTGGGACCTGACCGAAAACTCCTGCGGGTATGTCACGAAAACCGGGTACTTTAAAGCTCTGGCACTTATAGCACTCGCTCAACAGGGCAAACCAATTAATGACAAACAATTGGATTTTTATGAACATCGGGGTGAGTACAACTGTCATTGAAATGTCAATTATGTACGTTTTATGGATAAGTATAACGTGAGGTTGTATTTTATCAAATTGGCCGAACATTGCAGGTTTAGTGAAGTTTGAGACTTATTAATTAACCTGTAAATTACGGTAAATTTTATTTATATAGATTTAGATAGATTTATAAATTACGGAAATCTGACTTCAATGATCTAAGAAGTTAATCAATTAGCCTACTACAACAAAATCTAAGTAATATTTGGTAACTGAGCTATCGTTATTAAATGATACCAATCTCGAGTTCCGTAGTTACAAGAGCTAGTAGTAGCGTCTAACCATTCGGTAAAGTTACTCACTGGTTTAGTCAATTTTTAGCCGTTTTGTTAGAGTTATTTAATTATTAAATAGCATATTATTTGACTGTTTAAACGGGACTTTGGAGATCTAGAGGCCTGGGGTGAGGTATAACTGTCTAAATATGACTGTTTATACATATTCATTTCGTCTTCTGTATGATGCATGCTTTGAATAATTTCGTTTAGTCTTTCCTTTTCCTTGATAACCTCCTGTTTAAGTAGATACACATTTGCTATATATGCTCGTAATTTTGTGATGTGGTCGGACAGGAATCCCTACCGGTTGGGTGATATAATTTACGTTGTTATGGAAAAGGCAGCTTTATTGAGGATGGCGACGAAATTAGGATAAATCTGTTGAAATGCTAAAGAAAAAAAATACGCGCAAAAAACTGAAAAAATATCTTGACGTTTTAAAATTATGGCGTAAATGAGTTGCTGCGAAAAAGGAGCCTTTACTATTATCCACAAAGGAGGTACCGACATTCTCGGTTCAGCAGTGGACCGTCAAGGAAATATGTCATTATAGCTACGTACACTGCTTCTTTTATGGTGGATATGCTCAATAAAAAAACAAGAGTTTCGAGCGCTCTCTTACTTGGGGTTCCTTTTGTGTTTGCAAACTGCAAGCACAGCTTTTTACGAGATGCAATGCATTAGAAAATGTTACTTCATATGAGAAGACGGCTGAGTAGGGGATTTCTTTAACATCAGTTGTTCGACCGTAAAAAATACTCAACTGATACATTTATTATATTACTAATAGATTGATATATATAATTTGTAAAAGATGTAAACTTCAATATATAGAGGAAACTTCCCAACCCCTTAAAAATAGACGTAACTAACATAAATGTGATATTAGATTAATTTAATAATGAACGCCTCGTCATTACGATTCAGTCGTTCACTTTACCAAAAGTCCCTACGAACTTAATAATATTAAAATTCAAGTTATATAAATTAATTAAAATTGAACAAAGTTGCCAAAAAGAAGAAGAATATGTCTAAATTAAAATGTATTCAACCGGATAGTATAAAATTGAGGGGGTTCTAGTTAAACTATTTTTTTCTATATATTTTGTCATTTGATTTTTCTTTTATATTTATATGTATTGTTTACTAAATATTGATATCATCTTTATGTCCTGTCAATATTTTTATAATTGATTTAATTCCTAAAATTATCATGTAATGTAATATTATAATTATCTTAAAGAATACAATTATTTTCTGTCTACTCTGATTATGACGGTGTAGTTATCTCCGAATGTATATTGTATAATTCCATCAATTCTTTGTTTTTATTTTCTATTAAAAACATCCTAATTTATATGACCGATCAAGTAACGATTACTGCTGTTATTTAACAACAACACACATTTTATCTCCACTTTAGCGTAATATTCATAAATATGTGGTATCTCCTGTTTTTGTTTATAAATTGTTCAGATATTTTACATATTGTCTGTCAGTGAATTTTTTTAGCGATAAGATAACAATGGTATTGTTGTAATGTTTGTTATTTGACACCTAAAGAATATTTTTCATTTAGTCTATTTCATTATTCGATTTAATCTTTCGTAAGTAAAAAATAATTAAATAATTGTTTTTTTACGAAAAAATGGAGGAATTACTAAAACATTAATATTACACATCTTTGATAGTCAAAGCTTTTATTAAGAAGTTCATATTTATGCAGTTTTTATTACTGCTATTTATTGTGTGTAGTGTATGATCTTTTGTCTGTTTACTTAAGATCTATTTATTGATCATAGAGCTTTTTTCTATTGTTGAACAGGTATTCCACTGAATAATTAAATGTACATTAGATTAACGAATGACGTCAATGTATTTCTTTCTTTCCATTATTATGTCATTTCTGTTTATTGTGTTCAGTTTGTCTCTATTTAATATGTTTGCAGGTATTGTATTATGTGCACAACGTACCTATTTTATTACTTGTTGTCATTTGTGGTTTAAAACGATTTAAAAAATAAATTTTATTTAGCAGAGGTATATTAGTCCCATAATATTATATGTAATTTATTAATTGATATAGCTAATTTTTTACAGAAAACAAATAAATGAGAATACAAATTTTTGTTACCTAGACGTATACTTAAACGTTTTTATTTCAGTAAAGATATTATACCATAGGTAATTTAGCAAAATTTGTCTATTATCATAAAATTTATTTTGCTATTATATCATTTTAAATATACCATAAACTATTGTTTAAATTATTAAAGTCTATTTGTTTTTATTAGTCGATCATTAAAGTTTCATATAAATTTGAACTGATTTGACTGTCTTCAAAATTTGTCCAGAAACATAATTTTGTATCAAAAGTTTTTCAACATTATTTTGGTATCAACTATTACAGTATCAACATTATTTTGGCGTCCAAGTATTGTATTCCTGTCTGTTTGTCCCAATCTTATCTATTATGATGCCTTGTCTGTCGTCCGTCCATCGGTATTTATGCAGACCTTCCCAGCCCTTCAATGGGGGACACCTCCAACCTGAAGGCAACTGTAGCCCGATTACGAAAGGATCGCAACCCCTGCCTACTGCAGGTCAACTTTCGGGCGCTCACCGAGACCGACACAGTGGCCGTGAACCTCCTTTCGGAGAAGAAGGGCTTCTTAGTGAAGCATAACGAGTATGAAGTCAACAGCAGGGTAATTTGACTGGGTCACGTGGGGACTTAAGTGAATTTTTTATCTCTATAAAATATTTATAATCAACATAAAATTATCTACCTACAGAATTATTCGAAATACTTATAGATGGTTGGGTGAATTTCTACTTTGTCTTCGCGGAGTATTTTAGTGACGACAGCTTAGACAAATTATTTTTGATTATTTCTTGTGATTATTTTAATATCGTTACAACAAAAGATGTTCCAATAAAACATTCATCAAACCAAATTTTCTTGATTTTTAAAGAAGAATAAAATTTATTGTTAGGTTTTATATTTATAGGTAAATATAAAAGAGTAAAATTTTTTATTATTTATAATTTTATAAAAAATAACATTAGATTAACAAATTCAGTACAATACCTTTCTTATTTTTAGCGCTTCAATTGCACTGTTCTTCGTCGTTACACTGATTTTACTGTTTTTCGTCAACTTTTGCTATGCCGATATCCCTACCGAATTGTACCTGACTTGCCCCCAAAACGTCTGCTAAGCCAAAGTAAGTCATGTGTATCATTCTATCAAAAAATTAGTCCAATCATAACTATATGCTGCCTTCAATAAGTGTACAAAATGCTTCCACAAAAACTATGTACAGTGTTTGTATTGTATCATTAATGTTGTCAGGATTGTTTGACACATCACAGCTATTAAATTACTTCTAAACTTCAATGCGTTACAACAGTTTCGTTCTACAAGTCAATATATCTAGCGAACTCGTGTGTAGTTGAATTGTGTGTTTCGAAATAGTGTTCGTGGTTAAATTGCACTACCAATAATTATGCTGGCTCAACTAAAGAAATGCTTTAAATAATTTTAAAAAATTGTATTCCTTACAGTTCATAATCACATGCAAATATTATGTTTAAAATGTAGTTCAATTCATATAATAAGAATTGTCATGATGTTTAATGATCTATTATTTTTTACATTAAAAATTAATTCTATGCGAATTACAAGTTTTTTTGTGGAATCTCAATTAATATATTATTGAGATGTTAATCAATAATTATTAAAAATATTTTTTCGTGAAATAACAGAAACAATCTGAGTATCGTTTATCCCATAATGAACGTGCTATATTTGATGTATATTTATTTCATATATTGTTTCATTATTTTGTATTATTCGTAAAAACTTTAAAACTAGCCAATCACTACTTAAATCTATCGATAATTCAAACGTGTAACACTAGACGGCTTTGATAATTGAATCAAAGAGTATGTCACAATATCTGCAACAGTTTTCGCCTAATTATGAGAATTCTATTGACATGCATACTTTTTTTACAATTTATGCCGGTATTATTTACTCATTTCTATCCATAGGAGGGTTGGTGTTGACACCTCAATTAAGCAAAGTGTAATGTGCCGAGATAAATTAGGATTAGAAAAATGAAATTTAATTACATGCTTCGTTCTATTTGAACTCATATTGTAAGTTTATAATATTTTTAATTTTTTGGTTAAAAACTAACGCGATTTATTGCTACTGTTGTTGAAAATATGATTTGGCCAAATATAATTTATAATTATTTATCATTTTTATTGTCAGCTGTTTCTATATGTAGCTTGTTATCATATTCAATATTATGTTACATATTTTTGCCATTCTAAATTTGTCTTTATTTTCTGTATTTTTAAATCCATCGTTTATAATATAATATTTAGTGATCAGTATCTGAAAATCAATAAGCTTTTCATATATATCTAAAATAGCGGAAAGCCCTTTAAAATATTTTATTTAAAATTCAGATATTTGTAATTTAAAAAATAGTTCACATTGTGCGCGTATTTTGCCTACTAACTTCTTTAATTATTGTTTTGTAATTACGTCTTAACTTTTGTACATATTTGTTATGAATGTCGTTTCAATGGCATTTATTATATCTGCAACGATTGCTTCCACTGTATCAGTTGACAAAAACTTTCTGGATCGACGACGCCGACTCCTCTATCATTTTCTCACGCATGTGGCCAGACATCCCATTTTTAGAGATGATGAAATTCTCAGATTCTTTTTCACTTTCCAAGGATCGGTAAGTCAACTGAAATGAATATCGTCATGATTTGTATTTTGAATAATTGTTTCTGCTATATTTCTAGCATTGCTACTATTCTAACGGTAGGAAATATGATTTATTTAAGATCATTATTTGTTTTAGTGTTAGTGGTTTTTTATAGATGTTCTCTAGTTATTATATTTAATCAAGTTTATTCTATATGTATACACGATTACCCGATAACAACACCGGTAGTGTCATCAGTTTTCTAGTTCATACACGATAGATTTATTTTTTTAAATTTTAGTAATTGTAAATGTATAGCTTTTGTTAATTCTTTTCAGAAAGTTGAAGACACCATGCGTGAGACTTTTAAATCCACTCCTGACGAATTTATGACCAACGAATTTGCTCTTCAAGCAAAAGTAAGCATTTTTCTCTTGTTTTTTGATAAAAAATAATTATTGAAATATACGGATCTGATGATGAACCAGATTAGAACCAACTAAACTGATTCATGGACGTTCGCGCTTCTCATAGCAAATAACCTCACCACTGATGGTATAATACAACATTTTTAAATGTAATTATGATTAATTAGTTTAGTAATTATATTCGTATACACTTATCAAAGTTTTGAGTAATAATTATGATTGGTTTTTTAGTATATACTAGTCCAATAAAATTTTGATTTTCGCTGAGGAATATTTTTGGATAAATTTCTTCCCTCAATTAAGAGTAAACGCTTTTCTGTTTTTGGCGTATGACGGCTATATTTTTTTACGCATATTTGTTTCTAATTTGGTACTGTTTTTATATTGATTGATATATGAATAATATTTCAGTTGTCCATTTATTTGAAACTAATTACGAACATTAAATATTATTTTTCATAATTGTAACAATAAAAAAAGTACCTATTAATATTATAATTTCCTCTATTTAATATACATTTTTGTTTATTATTTAAAATATATACAATAGCTTACTAATAATTAATGTGTAAGCTGTTCTAAAATTAATAGAATAAGCCTCATCTAGATTTAAGATAAGGTTTAATTTATTTTTATCTATAAATGTATAAATCTATAAATATATATATTATTATCTGTCTACAATTTAGCGTTTCTAATTCGAATTTTCTAATAGGTGACCGTAGTCAATCGGTTAATAATTTATTAAAAAATAAACTTATTCCTTATTTTAGTTTATTCTATTATAAATTGTAGAATATGTCATATACCCGGAGGATAACGTTCTTTTTATTCAGTGAATCGCTATATTGTACATTATTAAGTAGTAGTCTTACTATCTGTATAACTCTTGTTATTTGTAGTTTGTGTACTCCTTGTTTTATTACTGTATGACTTTAATATGAATCGAGATCACAAGCAGATATTGATAGCCTATATAAAAAGATATCAGTACACATGATCTAACACTTGCCTATGATAATACAATGTCGTGCTATTCTACTAGATAATATAGTCCGATGATAGTAGTTATTATCAACTGACACACACCGATCATGCTACATTCGTCATTCTTTAAAAAGTACTTTTTATAACCTAAATGGATCAATATTGCCTCTTCAGACTGTAAGGTATAGATTTAGCATTGTATACAGATTATTTATACTAACTATTAATGGCATCGTAACCTGCTAACATTTTGACTTTCAAAACTAATTGAAACTTGCAACTTGTTAAACATAAATTGTTCAGAAATTTAATTAAATAATTTATTTAAAATCTCAAATTTTGTTATTTTAATATGTCTATTCAGATAAATTTTAAAAAATTAATGATTAAAAATATTTTGAAATTATGTGAAAAATAAATTAAATCAATTTTTGAAATAATGATCGGACTTTAACCAACTGATTTTAAATTTACATTTTGTGTTAATAGATGATTTCCCCTTTTTCTAAAATTCAAATTTATCAAGTACTGCAAAAAATTACGAGCTACTTTAAAAAAGGATATTAGTATATGATGTTAGCACAGTCGTACCTAACAGCGACCACATCGCATTGTTTAAACACGAAATTGGAACCATGAGTCGCATAAAAACAATGTTGCGATATATAATCATGTCATTATAGTGATGCCCTTCTTTATCCAATTATGTTAACATCGATTGGTTCAATCGAATTAAACCAGTTTAAGTAGGCTACTAAGTTGTTTTTTTATATAACTGCGAATGTTTATTTTTATTGACTCAATGCACTTTCCTTTTTTTCTGTATCGCTTACATCCAAATTGGCAAAACTAATATGGATATTTCATATATCAACAGAAGCGTTAAAATTAAATATATATTTTTTCATTTAATTTGAATTAAGCTTTAATAAATATTTTACATCCGATTAATAATACTAAATAATGTAATATTAGTTTGAGCTTGTGATAGCCCCAATATAAACAATAAATTTGAGATGTCTCATACTATAATCTACGTACCTATTTTACTTTCAAATATCCACGAAGTCTGTTTATCACATCCATTAAAATGAAGCTTTTTAAAATGTTGTATTTGCTCAAAAATTAAAGCAACAGTATACGTTATATATACGATAGGCAAAATTTTTGTTTTTGATATATATTATCGTAATTGGCGTTGATAAGTGACCCTGCTCTCTCTCTTGCTCTTTCCGGTTCCTAGGAGCTGGTCGCTATGGATACGGCGCAACACGTGGAGCAGGCCCGCAGTCATCTCCTCATGCTGCTCAGGTGTGTTAGCAACCTGCGTGATATTGCCGACCGGATGACCGAACGAACACGAGGATTTGCCTATGATATGGTCTCCTTCGGGAACCAGCTCAAGTGGGTGAAAACTATGTTGGTCGTTTTGATGAATACTAGTTTATTTTCGGGTATAGTTTGTCAACTGTGCAATGTTAAAAACATATTGAAATCTGATATTGTTAGAACACATATTTTACTATTTTAAAATATTATTGTTGTTTTTTAAATTATGCAAAACGGTAATTTCTAGTAATATACAGATATCTAAATATATGGTATTTAGTATATAAATGGTAGATATAAATCAAAATATTTACATAGTATCATCGATCATTAAAAAATGTGGCTTATCGCTTTATTTGACCTACATAAAAAATAGATTTAACAATTTCTGTTTTATAATATATTATTTTTAATTATTTTGTTTATATATTTATAATCTAAATTGAATTTGACTTAAATAAAAAGTAGAAAATCATGCAGAATCGAATAAAACATAACTATTTGATATTTTAAATTCCCCATTGCTATGATGCACATTGTCTCTTTTCAAAAAGAACTGACACTGAATTTTATACGCAAAAATAATATCATTATTGGTTTCAAAATGTAAAAAATACGTCTTTTCTTTAACAAAATACTTTCCCTAAAACTATCCAAAATCTACATCTACCCGCTATGTTCAAGTTGAATGCATTACACAACGCTGGGATTTCTATAAAGAAAACCATTCTCTCCAAGATGATCAGAAATTTATATCGTGAATCTAATCAAACTGCAGATAAAATCTATAGCCTCAACGACCTCATCAGATCTCGTATCCCGGACCTAGCTGAAAACATCATCAACACTGGTAAGAAAAACTTCAACCAAACGAAGAATGCTCACTTTGTTCGACTAAAAGGCAAATTATCTGATTTAAGAAAATCAAGCACCAACATACCGACGACCGGAATCTCACAAGAGCTAGTCACAGATATGAC